>JAQIWH010005216.1:0-15126 GCA_034695005.1 Cryptops parisi
ATTGACGACGCCTAACGGACTTCTTCAGTCGACCACAATCAGTTCCTGATCACATCTGATTGTGACACCGACAACAGGGATCACCCTATTAAGTTGTACTGCATTTTTAATGCTGTTTGTCTTATGCTTTTGTTTCTCGTTTAATAAGTTTATTCCATTTGGAGTGAAAATGTTTAAAATAGAAATAATAGCAATTATTTATAGCAAGTAGTGAACTAAGCAACGCATTATGAGTGACGCGAAAGCTCCCTCCGAGTTTGTTTCCACGCAATGCACACGTGTAGAGCAGAGAAGTCCATTCGGACAGCAATGGCTTTTCTTCCGAGAGCTCCAACGGAAAGTGTACAAACAATTATTTAATTAAGCTTATTTAAAATAAAATACTCATACCGCTCAGTTTCAAATTCAGCAAGACTTTGAGAAAGTTAGATTATGGTTTGAAAAACACAACATGCGACTTGATGGGCTTAAAACCACCAGCCTTACTATAAATTATTCAAAACCAATGGCAAATAAAATCAATATTCTCGGCCTACTATTTGATGATGGTTTGACGTTTACTCCACAGATTGAATCCTTAATTAAAAAAATAAACCGACACCTTTTTCTTTTCAAAAGGCTTCGTTCTACTTTAAACATCAACGAAAAAGTTACACTATTCGAGTCAAAAATAGGCTCACTACTCTCTTATGGCATCATTATTTGGGCCGATGCCACCGCTTTTCGGCTGCGAAGATTGAAAGTGTCCTATACTAATAATAATGTGATCAGATGACTGTTTAAAATCCCTAGATTCTCTTCCGTCTCAAAAAAATGTAAATACCGTAAGATCTTAAACTTTAATCAATTCATTAAGTATAATAGATTACGAGAAGTTCCTCGTTTTCTCAAAAATAGTCAACACCCTTTACACCACTACTCTATCTCTCAGTTTGATAATACTATTTTCCAAAGACAAGAAAAGTGCTATAAGTTTCATAGTTCTTTCAAAACAATGTAAGATCTTTGAAAGAAAACTGTTTAAACACATCATTAATGTTGATTAAATATTTATTTACGAATTATATTTTAATTAAGAAAGTTTTGTATTACAACCTTTATATTTTAAGTTTTGTGTAGTATATTTACAATTGTTTTGATCCTTTTGGATTGTGAAAATAAAATAAAAATAAATAATATTACCTCATCGCTACAGCTACGTGCTAAATCTAAATACCCCTATAACATTTACTCTGAGTGGAACCTTTTTTAGGAAATACTGCTCCTTATGACTTAAAAATAATTAAGATCTTTGATGCTGACCTATATAGACCTTTGACCTATATAGCTTCTTTGTTGTACAGTGTGATTTCTAACACACTATTCGAGATGACTATGGAGTCTAACATTTTTACCTATGTTGATGATAATTTCTTTATACTGAGCTATCCCAAATACGAAGGTCATGTTGCTAACCTCTTAATGCAGAATGACATGGCAAGTTTGGAGAAGTGGTGTATTATTAACAAACTGAAATTGAATCAATTAAAAACCGCGAGGTTGAATCTTGATAACAATATCCACGAGATGCAACAGATGTCCATCCTCGGTTTGAAATTTGATTCGCGAATGTCATTCGGTGCCCATATTAATCAACTAATTAGTAGATTACATAAACAGATTTTCCTTGTAAAACGTATTAGGAGTATCATCAATACTAAAGAAAAAAAAACCTTCTTTGTCACTAAAATTGTGTCCATGACCAGTTATGGTATTATTGTATGGTCAAGTGCTAAAGCTTTTCGTATTAGACAGATCTCTACTGCATATAATAACATTCTGCGTACACTCTTTAAATGGTCCCCCTACTTACTTCCATATCAAAAAAAATGTTCGATTTTGGGTATTTTGACTTTGCGTAAATTGATCTTATATAAGAGACTTATTGAGGTCCCAAAGTTTATTAATAACATAAACCATCCCTTACATTATTATGCTTCTTTCCTAGAACAGGGAACTAATAATAGATCGCTTAAATCCTTCAAATTTGTGAATTTAACTATTACTACTAGGTTTTTAGACCACCATTATCCTTACAATGTCTTTCCAATATGGAATGGTTTGCCACTCCGTTTAAGAAAATATGCCATCTGTGATTTAGAAGATGTTTCTTGTATAAAAAAATTTTAAAAACTGATTTTCACACATGTTCTTCATACAGCGTAATGTGTTTTATACTTGGTTTTATTGTTTGAAAATGCTTCTGTTGTTTTTCCTTTTTTATCCACTTTGTTGTTCCTATGTACCTGCCTGACCCCAATTGGGTTGAATAAAGAAATAATAATAATAAACATTTATTATTGGCTCAAGGTCTAATAGGACTGTATTTTATAGATATTCCTAAGAATTTTATGTAATTTAAACAAATGATATATTTGGTATGTGTGTAACTATTGGACTGATAAGTCTGCTTTACAAAAAATACAAAAAAATTAAAAATAAAATGTATTTATTAAAACACACATAGTAATTGTGTCGTACTGCCAACCGACCACTTTTTTTCATGCTGATCCGTCAAGTTATCGAACATCGAGTAATTATCCTTCATGGACACTAAAAATGGGAAATAACTGAGCGAAGGAGTGCCATTTCGTCAAAGCACTGCGCAGGTTTCATCTTTTGGGAAAAAAGATGAAGTATTGCAGCGAAAAGGATCGATGAAGCCACCCTATCAAGATTTACAGAAACAGATTTTTTCACTGACAATACTTTGTAATAATCACGTCGAATGGCAACCCCAATCGATTATTATCTCCTCCTTCACAACTTTTTTCCTCGTTGCTATGACACCCACGAGAAATGCCAAAAATGGCGTCATTAGGTATACAGCGGTATTTCTCCGTTACAACAAATTACAGTAGACTCTAATGTGACTAATCTAATGTTTATATCTATTACCTCCTCTGTACCGTTTGTCTCATTTGTTCGGGACGCAATATAATAAAATAAAATAAATTAAAAAATTGTCCAATACCAATGAAATATTCTATTATTTTATTTTATTATTAATTCGACGAAATAGTCACAAAAAGAACACAATACAAATTGAATGGTTTATATCATTCCAGATGGAATTGTTGGACAACACAGAACTTAATACATAAACAAAAAATAGGCAAAAAACAAAAGACAATACAAAGCAACAAACAATACAGAAACAACAATTAAATCAATTAAGTTGTTTTTTTGTTTGTTTTTTTATCATACCGTTCCATAAGGACAAATAGTTGCATCAAAATACATTGTTAATTACAGTGGCGAATATGACTATACTTAAGTGAAAATTAAAATAATATCGACAATCAATCACAACCATAAATATGGATTTTTAGTAAATGGTCATCTTAATAGTATGTATCTATACAGCACTATTGGTACACTTTTCAGTATACCAATCTGATAGCCTTTGCAAGTCTTGTTCTATGCTAAATTCAGCAATACGCTTATGGTAAGAATGGTAAGATAAACAAAGAAAATTATCGTCAACGTACGTCAACAGGGTCGAGGATAGTGGTACATCAAAAAGGATGTTTGCAACAATGGCAAACAGAGTGGATGCTAAGCCAGTACGCTGAATTACACCCAAAGGGGAAATCATTTTTGTATGTTGACCTACTTGAATAAACCTAACAGTCAAGTGGCTCTTTAAGAGAAAAGACACTGGTCTGATCGGTCCAAAAGTAAAAGGCTATTTTTTATTTATTTTATTTATTTAAAATTAATTCGATCAAAATGATCAATAGTACAAAGTACTAAGAACAAAAAAAAACACGAAAAAAAAGACACAAAATAAGACAAAAAGAAAATAAAAGAAAAAAAATATTTGTTATATGTATTCGAGGTAAGGTGTTGTAAGCCTTAGAGATGTCAGTAGTAAGTATAATAGTACAACGCTTATCGATTTGGGCTTGAATGATATAATCGTAAAGCTGTAACAATAAGTTGTTCCAGGATGCACTGGATTTCGATCCAAAAGCGTTAGTCAGTCGATGGAATATCTACTGAGTAGATATTCCATCGGTATCCGATTGCTGGTGACAAGGAAGTCTGCAAAGGGTGTTCCGTTTTTCGGTGTTGGTGATTCGAAAACAGCATTCTTTCCCTACTTATTACTATGGCGTCGGGTGTTGCTGGCACACCAACTGTCACCTTAGTTTCTTTCGCGGTTCCAACTCGGGAATCCAATAACGTTGTCTCCTGTCGCCAACCGCGCATTTCCGTCGCCTCGTTTCGATTTTGACATCATCAACTTTCGCTTTATCGACCGTCAACCGCTGCCGCGACATCCGACGTGGTTCTCACGAGAAGACGAAAAACCAACGAACGACGAATGAAAGAAGAAAAAAGAGGACATGTGGGGGTTGAAGTGGAGAAACTCCCCAGAAGACGATTCGCTTTTCCGCCCGACAGCACGAACGTCGGGGAAAAGGGGAGAAAGAATGGTGGGAAGGTGTGATTGGCTGTCACGGGACGAGTCGAGCTCATCGAATTTGTCGGTTGGAAGCTCGGGTGGTGGAGAAGAAGAAAGAAGAAGAACAAGTAGTGGCAGTAGTAACAGCAGTGAGAGTCTGTCGTCGTCATCGTCGACGTTCATCGGTGCGTGATGGCGAAGAAGGTGCGGGGGACTTTTGCAGATTTGGAATATCGATCCGCGATAATGAGAAAGAGATGGCGACGATTGTCTAACTCGATTTGTCGGGGCCGAGACACGTCGGCAACCGAGCGAACGACGACGACGACTACTGCTGCTGCTGTTGCGCATGCCGAGCGTGATGGAGAAATAATCTCTCCTCTTCTTCTGCATCCTTCGCTAGTACTAGTACTAGTGCTGCTGCTTATCTTTTCACTCTTCCCATCGAAAAGTTGACGAAAAACGTCGCCTTTGGCGCCTTATACTCCATTATTCCCTTTTCTCCATTTTTGTTCTCTTCCTCGTCTTCTATCGCGTTAGGAAAACTGGCATTAAGTCGACCGTGCTTCTTTGCTGGCCCGAGTGCAGTGATGAAAAAATTGCATTTTCATTGATATTCGATGACGACTACGACGGTCGTGGTTCCCTTATTCCGTGGTTCCTGTTTTTATCTACTATGGCTGATAGACGCTTTCGCTCCGTTCAGAGTTTTTCGACAAATTCGGTCTCTTCACCCAACGACATCGATAAGCTACTTTTAACACCTCGCCCTTACTTTTCATCCGAAATTTCCCTCACGCCCTATAGTTAACCAACCTTGACCAACAAATTTACTATTTTGTCTTTTATTATTCCATTGGAATGCAATACATTTAATAATAATAATAATAATAATAATAATAATTCTTCGAGTCTATGATTTGCCGTACCGAACGATGTACTCATTTCAGTTCAGAACAAAATGAAATGACATACAATGACCTGCATTAATCGAAACGTGTAAAAATGTTAGAACTATATTTATCATCACACATTTTTTTTGTAATACAGTATATCTAAAGAATATCTTTATTTTATTTTATTTTATTTTATTTATTCGACCATGATGGTCAACAAGACAAATACAAATAAAACACAATAAGCAGGTAAGTCAGACTGACAAAATCAAGACAAGACAATAAATACAAAAAATCAAAACAAAACCAAACAAAAGAATCATGAATAATCAGTCAATTAGTTCCATTGATGTAGTGAAAAAGTAAATTAACAAAATCTTTGTTGGTTTTCAAATTCCAATTTGAATAGCGGTAACTTGACGTAGTCGTATTGGTCGTATATCAAAAGTTATAGCCGTTGTTGTATCACTTTGGTCAACATGACATGGAATGGATGACCATTAATAGTTTCGTAAAGTGGGTATCGGTTATGTACTTAACACCACTATCCACAAATATTTATCGAGAAATTGGTCAACTTTTGTCTAATCAGATTAATCGTTGGTTTTAATATTGTTTAGTCGTCAACACTTATTTTGGTCCTTTAAACGATCACATTAAAAATAAATACATAAATGAAACGACTGAATCCTTCAATAAGAGAAACAAACCTCCATAAACTTATTTTACCTCATGGTATTTTTATTTTTTTTTTTTATTTTTTATTTAACTTAATGCGGACTAGTGTCCAATATGTACAAGAAGTAACCTTATGCTAACAAAATATGTTTGTATAGTTTAAGATCAAAATTTTTAAATGAGTCGGAATCATATGGTGGTTGCTGTGCAGCATGCTTCCTAATACGATACGGAAGGAGGTTCCACGCAAGGTAAATATTATAAAGATTTATTAACATTTATTAACTGAATAACAAAATTAGTTCAGTACAGTATTGGAATATCGAAGTGTTTTAAATACAATCCCTAATGGCCTCCTGATACACAAATTTTTTGGTTTGTCAACCCTAATAATTTACACGATTCGCTTAATTTATCCGCAGTCACATATAATCTATTTTTATTTTCAAGAGTGAAAGATTTTGTCGTTTTAACTCACTTGGGGGGGGGGGCATAGTTACACAGTTTACTAATTTATAAAATCAAATGCAAACCCTGCTGTTTAGGAAATAATTGCAGGCAAACATATGGTCACTACGACAGGCTATGACTATGAGAATTGACTACAAAAAGTGACTCTTTTTACGTTACTAAACGGTGCTCGTTGTATGAACAATAAGTTTACTCTAAAAAATTTCGCGTTTTTTTAGAGTTGAAATTTTGTTGTAGGACCTGTTTGATATGAGAGCTTGGTTATACTAAGATCTATTACAAATGATCTATTATATATGTTTATAATAGATCTTGGTTATACTGGTGAAGCAGTCAACCAACATTACTGTTGTGTCAATATATGTACTGTACTTATGCAGGGTTTCCAGCAAATCTGAATTCATAACAATTTTGTATCAATCATATTCAGCACATGTTTATCGTGTTGAATACAAGCTTTGTTGCACAGCGATTCCAGGCTTATCTGACACCCTGATAATGCTTTTTATTTATTATTTTATCATGTTACTATTGTTATATATTTAAAATTATTTTTGTATTGCATTTTTCTACTAAAATTATATATTGGAGCTTGGTTAGTATTTTTTGAGGTGAATATAGCACAATTTATGGAAGAAAACTTGTGAAACATCCGTTATTCTGTTATATTATATTCTGTTATATTAGTTGTAAACTGAACCACAAGAATTTACATGTTCATTATCATGCTTTATGATACATTTTATTACCATTAACGATGTGATCAGTCACATTTCCATTAATTTTGTATTACATAATTTCAAACGTGATCATTTCACATGTATTTAAAATGAATTCCAACACATAAAATATACAAATTCTCAAATAAATCGTTTTCGTTATAGTAAACTATTCAACTATCACATAGTTTATAAAAAATATGAAAAAGTAAATTTTAAATTATACTTCACACAATCAAACAATAAAGTCATAAACTAGTCAAACATTCTAATTAACCAAGGCTTTTATCAGTAAATTCCAATTTTTCCATATTGGTTCAGTTAATCGATCACGGTATAATAGTATTTTAGATTTTTCAGGTTCATCGATCATCAAGGCTCGTATACATAGGTCAAAATAGTCATTATTAAAACATCCCTTCCTGTAAAGTGAAAAAAAAAAAGAATCGTTATGAGAAATCAAAAGCTATACTGTAACAGGTAATCCTTGTAGCTTACCGACATGAAAATGGAATGTACACATTTCCATACTTTACTGCACAATCGTCACAAACCATCGATAGCTTCGCATATTGGGTAAAGTTATAGCGTCCCAGACAACCGCTGGTATCAAACCGTGTTTTGCTTAAATGTTCCTGTGAAAATTCGTCAGCTCGTTTTGAATCGTAGCTTGAATTACAATTGCTAAACTTATACAATTGCAGAAAATAAAATCAAAGGAAAAAAGTCAAAAGCAAGACGAAAAAAACCAAAAAAAAGTCAAAAATATAAGGAGCGTAAAAAAATAATAAGATGAAGAAGTCAAAAATTATTAATGACGTCTTATTATGACATTTGTTCCTTTGTTTTGTTTTTGACTTTGTTTCCTTTGACTTTATTCCCTACAATCTGTACCTACTTGTTTGTTGAATGACACTTCATTCCAGGCCAAGACTACGGCAAACAAGGTGCTTATTAAAACAAAACTCTTCATTCTTAATACAAACAGTGTGAATAATAAAAGTTGGATTCAACAGTTTTTGACAACATGTAGAGCAGAACTGAAGTTGTTTGGTGATCAGAAAGATTTTATAGTATATCTCAATATGTGATCAAAAGTTCATGTGTCAGTTTGTAACCTTTAAGCATAATTATCAATAAGTTAATCAGTTATCTACTACTAGTAAAATCTAATTTGTTTTATTTTCAAGTACATTTTTAAATCAGTCTCTTAAACAGCCAACTTGTCAATTAGTAACCTTTACATCAGTTTGTGAATTAATATGTTAAACATAGATTAGGAGCTGAGTGTGTTGAATATTGTCCTACCATTGAGAATCTTGTAGTCTATATTCGGTAGACTTTAATGTAAATAGATTTGTACGTTTGTTTGTGAGTATTTATTTATCGAATAAAATCAAAAACTAAAAATTAATGAACCGATCTGAACTCAAACTTTAACGTATTATTTATATTTTCGGGAGTTTCATAGTCCAATTTTTATTTTGAGTATGAGTTTTCAGTTTGTTATTGGATTGAATTAGAGTAGTGGTGTGTATATATATATATATTATTATTAGGCTGGTTGACAGTATTTATGTTTGCTTCACAAGCTGATATTAGATAAGTAAAATGAATCATAGGGTTGCACATCGGACTACAGATCGCATGATTTGTGGATGAAACCATTGCACTGTACAAGGCTGTTATGCAAACACGTAGTATGGTTATGTAACAAATCAATTCTTAGTGATTAATTTTATTATTTGCTAGTATTGGTATAAAACACACGAATCTATGTGACAAATAATTGTAAAGTATAAATTTTAACAGGTACACTACTATTAGAAATCGTTTATATTTACGTATTATTTACGATTCCAAACGATCAAATTGATAACGCATAAAAACTTGTAAATTGATAATAATATTTAGAGGTTTATCGTACAACCCGATCACTTTGATGATTTCGAGCATTAAGAAAAAGTTACAATTCGTTGTATTTTCTCACTCCAACGGACATCGGGAATAGTTGAGATTTTCAAAGGTGTAGAGATACCGTCGAGTTAACCAATCTTCTTTAGAAGTTAAATTTGAAAAAACAAATCAAGCGAAAAAGTCATCAATCTTGCAAAGACCACTCTGAAATGTTACAAACCAATCAATGAATAACATACAAAGTTCAGTATTCAATGAATTAACACAGAGTAATTAAACAACATAAGAAGCACAAACCAACCTGAAGATGTGTTTGTATAGGGTTGGTGAATTTGTTACAGAAGAAATGTTTTACAGAAGTTTTATTTTCGAAGTTTTTATCATAATATTGAATTTAATGGTTAGTTCAACAAATGTTTATATCTGTCATGGCATTAAATTCATAAGTTATCGTGAATGTAACATTCACAAAGTTAAAGTTGAGTTGTGTTTTTTTTATCATTTATTATTAAGTGTTTCGTTGAAAGGTACCGTTTTATTAAAATGTTTTTATCATGGTGTGTCCTCCTCTTGCACGTTCTTATATTTTTTGCATAGTGTTCATCTGACCGCTTTTTTAAAATTGCAGGAGAAAACAATAGGCTTTTTCAATTCCTTCTTTGAATGGTATCGTGCAAGGATTCTTTGCACTTAGCCCTAATAATTTACACGATTCGCTTAATTTATCCGCAGTCACATATAATCTATTTTTATTTTCAAGAGTGAAACATTTTTTTCTTTTTTAACCCACTTGGGGGGGGGGCATAGTTACACAGTTTACTAATTTATAAAATCAAATGCAAACCCTGCTGTTTAGGAAATAATTGCAAGCAGACATACGGTCACTACGACAAGCTATGACTATGAGAATTGACTTCAAAAAGTGACTCTTTTTACGTTACTAAACGGTGTTCGTTGTATGAACAATGAGTTTACTCTAAAAAATTTCGCGTTTTTTTAGAATTAAAATTTTGTTGTAGGACCTGTTTGATATAAGAGCTTGGTTATACCTAAGTTATACCAAGATCTATTATAAATGATGTATTATATATGTTTATAATAGATCTTGGTTATACTAGTGAAGCCGTCAACCAGAATTACCGTTGTGTCAATATATGTACTGTACTTATGCAGGGTTTCCAGCGAATCTGAATTTATAACAATTTTGTATCAATCATATTCAACACATGTTTATCGTGTTGAATATAAGCTTTGTTGACAAGCGGTTCCAGACTTATGTGACACCCTGATAATGCTTTTTATTTATTGTTTTATCGTGTTATTATTGTTATATATTTAAAATTATTTTTGTATTGCATTTTTCTACTAAAATTATATATTGGAGCTTGATTGGTATTTTTTGAGGTGATTATAGCACGATTTATGGAAGAAAACTTGTGAAACATCCGTTATTCTGTTATATTATATTCTGTTATATTAGTTGTAAACTGAACCACAAGAATTTACATGTTTATTATCATGCTTTATGATACATTTTATTACCATTAACGATGTGATCAGTCACATTTCCATTAATTTTATATTACATAATTTCAAACGTGATCATTTCACATGTATTTAAAATGAATTCCAACACACAAAATATATAAATTTTCAAATGAATCGTTTTCGTTATTGTAACTATTCAACTATCACATAGTTTATAAAAAATATGAAAAATTAATTTTTAAATTATGCTTCACACAATCAAACAATAAAGTCATAAACCAGTCAAACATTTTAATTAACCAAGGTTTTTATCAGCAAATCCCAATTTTTCCATATTGATTTAGATAATCGATCACGGTATAATAGTATTTTAGATTTTTCAGGTTCATCGATCATCAAGGCAGGTATACACATATCAAAAAGGTCATTATTAAAACAATCCGTCCTGTAAAGTGAAATAAAAAAGAATCGTTATGAGAAATCAAAAGCTATACTGTAACAGGTAATCCTTGTAGCTTACCGACATAAAAATGGAATCTTCTCATCTCTATACATTGCTGTACAATCGTCACAAACCATCGATATCTTCGCATATTGGGTGAGGTTATAGCGTCCCAGACAACCGCTAGTATCAAACCGTGTTTTGCTTACTTGTTCCTGAGAAAATTCGTCAGCTCGTTTTGGATCGTAGCTTGAATTACAATTGCTAAGCTTATACAATTGCAGGAAATGAAATCAAAAGAAAAAAGTCAAAAGCAAGATGAAAAAAACAAAAAAGATGTTAAAAATACAAGGAACTTAAAAAAAAATAATAAGATGAAAAAGTCAAAAATTATTAATGACGTCTTATTATGACATTTGTTCCTTTGTCTTGTTTTTGACTTTGTTTTCTTCTTTGACTTTATTTTCTACAATCTGTACCTACGTCTTCGTTGGATGACATTCCATTCGAGGCCAAGACTACGGCAAACAAGGTGCTTATTAAAACAAAACTCTTCATTCTTAATACAAAAAGTGTGAATAATAAAAGTTGGATTCAACAGTTTTTGACAACATGTAGCGCAGAACTGAAGTTGTTTGGTGATCAGAAAGATTTTATAGTATATCTCAATATGTGATCAAAAGTTCATGTGTCAGTTTGTAACCTTTAAGCATACTTATCAATAAGTTGATCAGTTTTCTACTACTAGTAAAATCTAATTTGTTTTATTTTCAAGTACATCTTTAAATCAGCTTCTTAAACAGCTAACTTGTCAATTAGTAACCTTTACGTCAGATTGTGAATGAACATGTTAAACATAAATTATGAGCTGAGTGTGTTGAACGTTTTCATATCATTGAGCATCTTGTAGTTTATATTCGGTAGACTTTAATGTAAATAGATTTGTACGTTTGTTTGTGAGTATTTATTTATCGAATAAAAATCAAAAACCAAAAATCTAATGAACCGATCTGAACTTAAACTTTAACGTATTATTTATATTTTCGGGAGTTCCGTAGTCCAATTTTTATTTTGAGTATGACCTTTCAGTTTGTTATTGGATTGAATTAGAGTAGTGGTGTGTGTATATTTATATATTATTAGGCTGGTTGACAGTATTTATGTTTGCTTCACAAGCTGATATTAGATACGAAAAATGAATCATAGGGTTGCACATCGGACTACAGATCGCATGATTTGTGGTTCAAACCATTGCACTGTACAAGGCTTTACATTGTAAATCAATTTCTTAAAATGAAATATTCGATTATAATCCATTTAATATTCGTTAACATGGTTCAACATGATGTTACTAAACATTGCACTTCCTTGTGTTTGAAATTTTAACAGAGCAAGGAAAGTTTCAGTTAACTAAACTTTCAACGTCATTTGGCTTCGCAGACCTATAATGATATACAAAACAATGTACAAATAATTCAAAATTAATTATAAAACGTATGCAATAAACAAATCACTGACTAACCTCATGAGCTCTCTCAAGAATGCAGTTAGCAACATACTCGAGCTGGGTGAATTGATAACAGTTTTAGAAAATGGTACTTGTGGCTTAGATGCCCTTTTCGCTTGGAGCGATAGTGGTCAGGGCAATTTTTATTACTTGGTGTGTTGTTAATTGCTTTTATTCATTGTTTTTAATTAACTAACTTAACCTGAACTGGGATCTATACCCATCATCTACAGGTGAGAGAAGAAAATAAATAATGCAATTAACAATACAAAATGTAAAACAAATTTTCTTGACCATTATCTCTCCGAACGAAAAGGACATCTAACCCTTAAGTACTGTACCAACATATGATATATAGATGAATCTATAACACATTGTAGTAGTTTTCACAAAGCCACTCACCTTATTATTTATCGTTGAATCTATCTCTCTTACACATGCGTTAACGTGTGAAAGAATAGTATATAAAAACTGTTGAAATTGAATTGCAACGTATTTGTTATTAATTATCATAAGCTTGCTACTAGTAATTTAATTAAAACGTAATAAAACATCTGTCAAGATTACCTCTGGTCGAACTACAAACCGCACGTAATTTCTTAGGCCTTGTATGTTTATTTTACCATCAGATGTCTGAAAAATAAACACGCACGTTTGAACATTATTTTTCAATTCACTTTCAAGTGGTCTAAAAATAGTAGCCATTGCATTTAAAATGCAAGTAATTCTCGGTTTATGTTATGTTTTATGTTTTATTAAATACATTCCAAAGGGACAATGCAGCGTAATGGTTATATAACATAACAATGAAAAAATTTACAATAAAATTATGTGTATCGATCTGAAAACAAAATATGACTGAATAATTATTTCTTAAAATAAATGCATCTTAATTTACAACTTTGGTGAACACAACTGAAAGAAAGTTTCCGTAAACGCAGTGGAAGGTCGTTCCATGTTATAAAAGAGTTGTATGGAAATTTGAAGTTAT
This sequence comes from Cryptops parisi, assembly GCA_034695005.1. Taxonomy (NCBI): domain Eukaryota; kingdom Metazoa; phylum Arthropoda; class Chilopoda; order Scolopendromorpha; family Cryptopidae; genus Cryptops; species Cryptops parisi. The sequence goes on from JAQIWH010005216.1 coordinate 13,560, forward strand.
AATGATTTGGATATGTGGATTTTGGAATAATTTTATATAAAAAGTTTGGTTTCATCAATAATTATCAAATATGAACTATCAAATAAATGAGTAGAACGAATACCCGGTGAGTTCTGGGACAACACCAGTTGCCATTGAAAATGTGGTGATTGACTCTGCTGCATTACACGACACTCAAACGCGCAGTGTGTATGTAGGTTTCAAAGCAATTTATTTTTTGTTTGTGATGGATATCCAAAGACTTCATTGCAAATAAGAAATTTCATAAATGACAAACGAATTTATAATATAAAAATAAATTTAAAATTAAATAAAGAAAACAAAAAATAGAATTTTAACACAAGCTCCATATAAATTTAAAATTAAATAAATATTTCAGTATTTATATTTTGAAACGTTACACGATAGTTGTAAAATTTGTCTGCTCATCTGAAAAATATTCCCAAAATTTAGTTCACGAAAGGTGCAATTTTGTCACGTTAAATTAAAAATTTAACCAAAAATTGTTTTTCATCTCATAGCTTATAGAATAGAGCATAATTTATAAAGTATTGGCTGTTTTTACTATGTTAATAAATTACTTTAAATAGTTACATCCTACTTAATGAAAATTGTCCTGTCGTGTTACAGACTTTATACTACGTAGTTGCCTATAATTAATAAATATAATTTACGATATTGAAGTGTTCGACTAGGCAGTTAAACGTTTCCTTATCAGTTCCATTATCTAAAAAAAAACAAAATTAAAATGTATTTGTAATTTTTCAACAATTTCTTTTCAGGTATAATATTTATAACTTATACGTACCTGCGCAACCGGTATCTTCAAGTTTCGTTTGATACTGTAAAAAATATAAAATTGTCACGTAAATTTAGAAATTAAATTCAACAAAAAATTTAGTTGTTTAGCAAATTTAATTTTTAAATGAAATAATTTAAGATAATAAATATGCTTGTTTTACAACATAAAAAAATTTGTTTAAGTTTTACACCACTGACTAGAAAGTATACTTTCTTTCTTACATCATCGTATGATATCCAACATCCATAACGTCCAGTCGGTTTGATAAAAAACATAGTTACGTCAATTTCTTTTTGACAATTGAAACAAATTAGAAAAAAAAGAAATGTCATAATTGGTTTGTTGTATAAGTACTTACTACACCACAGACCACAACAAACAAAACACACGAAACGAGAAACAGTGTCTTCATTTTGTATCTAAAGTTGGAGTTGGGATATGAAAAGACTCTTCAAGTTGAAATGTTAACTACTAGTAGAGCAAAAGCTTACTGGTTAGATGAAGTAGATGTTAAATCTTTTATACTTCACGTGTGGAAACTGCATGGGATAAGGAATGACTTTTAAGTTGAATAAAAATTATAATGTCGGATAGATTACTGCAGTACTTTTCCCATAATCTATTCGACATTATAATTTTTATTCAACTTAAAATTTATTTCCTATTCTATGCCGTTTCCTTGGTATCCGGACCATTGGTCACAGACTATTGGTCATAAGGACTATTGGTCATAAGGACTATTAGTCATAAGGACTATTGGTCATA
>JAQIWH010005217.1:0-15125 GCA_034695005.1 Cryptops parisi
GTGAAAACATTAGTTAATGCGTATGAACAAACGTTGTTATTGTCATAGTTTTCTTCAGATTAAGATTCGGTTGTGTATACATAGAGTTCTGGTTTCACTAAAAAACAATATGTGCTGTAAATTAAAACTGAAAATAATGATTTGTAAATATTAAATAACAACAAGTATAAAGTTCTATATGATTGGTGAATCAAAAGATAACATCTTTGGATGTTATCTTTGAATTTATCTTTGTCGCCTTTGAATTTCTTATATTGTACAGTATACAATATAAGAAATTGTAAATGCTTTATTTCTCATTCCTCTATCTACGTCGTTATCCTCGCAATCACACGTGTCATTCGTCGGTGGCACACGGAGTTAACGGCGAATAGTGATTGTTGATGACAGAAACAAAAACTATCGTTAAGCTAAGCGTTGTTTAAATCAAGTTTGTGTAACGAAATAACTCTAGTGTACAACCCGAATTCAACAGCAACAGAGTATGCATCTGTAGGGTGTAGAGTTGCTGGCATTGATTCAATCGACAACGCTACGTATTTGAGTTAACGGACTCGAATTAACGGACTTGAATTAACGGACTTGAATTAACGGACTTGAATTAACGGACTTGAATTAACGGACTTGAGTTAACGGACTTGAGTTAACGGAAAATGTAACGGAAGTTAATGAGTCCGTTAACGTTTTTTCAAGGTAACTTAAAAGTTAAATCGTTAATCAATTTTCAACTTCGTTAATTAACGATTAACGGACGTAAATTAGCGGAAAATGTAACGGAAGTTAATCAATCCGTTAACGTTTTTTCAAGTTAGCTTAAAAGTTAAATCGTTAATCAATTTTTTAACTTCGTTAATTAACGATTAACGGACTTGTGCCCAGCTATGCTAAACACCAACTCGACACAAAGGTTTCCCATTATTAATACCTCTTCATCGTGGAACAATTTCCCTCTTGTTATTCGTGAAATATCTGCAGAATGTTGTGCAACCAACGTGATTTCAATAGTTGTTCTTATTTGTAGGTCTTTTTGTCCCTCTTTTTTTGCGAAAGGGGGGGGGGGAGTGTAATAAAATAAAAAAAATTTAAAATTAAAAATCTTGTGCTTCTGAACATGTTCGTACGTAGTTGACGCAAAGACTTTTAAGAAAAAAATAAATACGTTAAAACTTTTAGTTAACAATTTCATTCATTTTTCATTGCTATTCGAAACCTTGTCCAATACTATCAATATACAAGTATTTAGGAAGGACTTTGTTGTCTTGTCCTTTTTCGTTTGGTTTCATTTCACTGTAGTTAGTTTTTAGATATACTGTAACTCTTACAGAAAGCTTAACGATGAACTAGTGGGTTGTCTAAAACCGAAGGATGGTGGTGGTGGTGCCATATAAGAAGGATTCTTCTACTTAGAAAGTCAAAAAGCGAAAGTCGAGGAAAACAACAGCATCAACTTGAGAATAGAGTTAAAGACGAATGGTTGATGGTGATAATGCTTTGAAGTAGAAGCCATGGACGACGATGCCATGCCACCGACTTAGTAGGGAAAGATTGCTATTCCAGGATTTTCATTTCTTGATGCATCAAGAATGGTCTTCATTAGAACGTGGAAATGGCACTTGGGGTTGGTTGACAATAAGACTCATCCCCCAGCTTTTACTCTCTGGTGCTTTCAAAAAACGAGCTGCATTGGGGGAGAAGGTGCGAATAGCAACTATCGGATTATTGAGTAGTAGGGGAAGGGAGTCGTTAAACAAAGACATGGTGGAACGAGGATGGAAAAGCAGCAGGACCCATCGAGCGAGCGAACGGAGGCTCCGTTATTGGGCCATTTGGTGGCTGGTTGCCAGGGTGATGGTGGAGCTTCCTCGGGCTCAGGTACTCTTCCCGATGAGAGAGCCTCGGGTAGGGACCAGTCGTAAATAAAGGTGTTCCCACCCCACCTATGGTCGTTGGTTGCCTTACGAGCCGTGAGGGAGCATCGACCAGAAAGTCCAATGGGACCTCTGCGCCAACTTTTCGGTTTCAATTTCTGACGCTTTTGATGTTGGTCGTTTGACAAATATAAGAATGGTCAGGATCGATGCAGGGAAAAATGGATTGTCCGAGTAGCAGTTTTTTTTTTATACAATATACAGTGTACATTGGTTTTTTATTTTCAGTCTGATTGATATCAACAACTTTTCTGTCGTTGTCAGGCGTGCCTCGCATTGGAAACTGGAGTCCGTGGAGTTCGTGGAGCGTGTGTTCGGCAACTTGTGGCAGAGGAATACGCAACCGACACCGCTTTTGTGATTCTCCCCCACCAGGAAGCGGAAAGGCATTTTGTCAAGGATCGGCCATTCGGACAGATTCGTGCGGTGGGATCCCTTGTCCAGGTGATTTTAGCAGGAAATCGGTCTGTACAAGGTGTGATCAAAAAGTTCAGTAACCTCTTGAACCTCATGTGAGAGTAATGTAACAAATGCAGTGAAACAAGTAACGAAAATCATATTAAACCTACAACCTTGAACGTCACTTGACACTTCATTCATTCGAGAGTAGAGTCTCTATGTAGGTGGTGGAGAGTAGCAGCCAATGGACTTTTCAAGCTCACGTTTGGTGCTAAACCGAGCATGGTTCCTCATTCTATCTAAACCACACAATAAAAATAAGTAAAATAATGTACCTTACCGACTGTAGCCTAAAATATCTCACACCGACATTTCGAGTGTGCAGCAAAAAAACCACCTGTTTTGCAGTCATTTAAATTCAAGCTCCTAACTGTTCAGAGGGTTTTCTCCTTCCTGTTTTGTTCTTCAATTTTATGACTTGACTGAAGTCTATAGTATGAATTTGAAAATCGCGCCCAAACGGGTTCTGATTGACCTACTTCAAGCTGTATGACTTTTTCCTTTTTTTTTTTTTCGTCTATGACCAATCCCTTATGTGGCCTCTAAAAATGTTGCCACCTGGTGGTCATAAACCTAATTTATTCAAATTGGGTTTTAATTATTATTTTAACGAATTATTGATCAAATTTTGAAATGTTTTTTCAGTTGACCTGGGTTTTGTATTAGAAGTATCCCTACCAAATTTGATGAGATTTGAATGATTTGTCGTGTGGCCGTTTATAGGCGGACACACGACAAACTTTTGGAAATAGAGATAGAGATAAGTGTGTGTGGGCTACTCCATATTATGAATTTAAAACAAGTAATTAAATATTGTCGCCTTTGTGAGATTTTCCACTTCATTAATGAATGAAAAACATCCACGGCGCCACTCTATTTCTCTGTTTAGTAGAGTGAATTTCAGCCGTTAGGCTAATTCATTTAAGTTTGTCTTTTCAAATAATTTGAGGCAGGAGATAGCTAACCTTTACCCCTTTCGATTCGTGTGGTTTATGATGAAATGTCATATAGAGTGAGAAAACCTATGTGTAATTAATTATGTAACCAATTTTACTACTCATCAAAAAGTTGACAAAACGTTTACAAATAAATATATGTCTTGTCTGTATCACCCTTGTTTATAAAAACCAATTAGTAAGATAAAAAATAAAATTAAATATGCCGAACTGTGTGGACATGGCCAAACTTAGGTTGTTGACTTACTCTGAAATGAAGGGCGATACTGGGATACAACTGCGTGTATGTATACATACACGGAACATAGTTTTTGCAACGTATTGCCTCATGTTTGTTACAGTTGTTGCACGTTGATAATTCAACAAGATACTAAATTTTCATATCACACCTTGTAGATGGGTTTATAATCTTTTTATGCTGCTTGTGTTTTGAATGCAATTTTTCTTTTGCAACATGTTCATTGGCATACGCTTGAACGTTTTCCAGTGCTACCGGTGACGACTTCCCCGGTCGAATTGGTGGTGGTGAGTGAACTTTGTCGTTGCGGTTGCAAGATGAACATCAGTGGTTCGGCAGTAGTGGCGTCGTCCGCACGCCACTGCAACCGAACAGCTGCGTGGTTGCTACAGGTGAATTGGTTTTTGGTCCTCCTGTTTCTTGTTGGTTTTTAGATAATGCTCTGAATGTAGTAATTCTATTGGCCCTGGTTGAAGTTGAGACGTACTGTTCATTTTTGATATTACAGGTACGTCAAGATCATCGTTTGGAACTCTCCATCGATTACGCTCGTCTGACATTGAACGAGTCGCTGGTTGTTCGTGACGGCCGGTTTCCTACATCACCGCTGTTGCTGTTTGCTAAAGGGGGTGATGATGCAAAACATTCTTCCGTTCACTCGTCTCAGCACATGGTTCTCTTGCAATTCCAGCCAAGCATCGTTCGACCAGCACGAGGTGTTGCCAACGGTTTTGTGTTGAATGCACACGAGATATCGGGTGGGAAAAGAGTTCAATTTTCTTTGTCCAAAATTTATTCATGTCCTGCCACGATGTTAACTTTTTGTTTGTACGGTTAAAGAACCAGCAGCGGCTATCGTTGATGGTTCTTGGATTCCGACTCGGTTTGCTGGAAGTCCTGCTCAGTGGACCGCCGTTGCTCTGGCCATGTTAGCGTTGATATCGGCCGTCTGCTTGGTCGTGTTGCATACTTTTCGCCGACGCCGGAAAGCCAATCGGACAGTCGACGACAGCGAGGACGACGACGATGACGATGACAGCAATCCTGGTGACGATGTATGTGCCGATATCATCGTTCCACCCATCACGACCACCACGTCGGTCTCCGATTTGTCGCTCTTCCATTTGCGGCATCAGTTACGTAAGAAGAAACGACGGGTGAAGAAGCAGCGCCCCAAACCTCAGCCGCTCCTTCTGTCGCCCGTTTCGAGCGACGGGCGGGAAATGGATTTCGAACAGATGACCGACCATGAGCGTGATAAAGCGCTGTCATCACCTCCACCTCTGGGAAGCTCGCCTCGTCCCATCGTAGCCTTGATGCCTCATCCCGCCCACCGACGGCCACCTGTGGCAACCGTGTCGCCTCAACCTCATCGTCCTCAGCAGGCTGACGATCAGGTAATGAAAGAACAACCGGCCAGTAGTTTGTTGGTACGTCATTCATTTTTGACAGTGTGGAAATAATTTAATGCAGCCTGCCTTGGATGAGGAAAAGGATAAGAAGAAAGGCGATCGGAAGCGGCGATCCCTGGTAACGCCAACGGCCAAAGCTACGTCGGTGGTCGGAAGGAACGATGATGATGTTCCGCCATCTCGTCTCGTCAACGGTCGAGAGAGTCTCATGTCGACGGGAATCGAGTCGAACGTCTCTTCGTCTCCTGCCATTCCTCCATCCGCCTCCGAGGTAAGAGAATAACGAAAAGCAGCTATGTATTTATTAAATAGACCAAACTAGAGCATTAACTTAGTGGTAGTATTTTATGGTTTCAGTTTTAGCGTGAATCATTAGGCTATTTTATGTTTCTTGTTTATTTATGTTTTGTTTTGTTTTTATATTTTATAACTTTTTTTTTTTTAATTGTAATTTTTGTTTTTTCATTTATTTATTTATTTATTTTCCTTTTAATGCTCCTGCATTTTTAAGCACCTTGTTTGTTTTACGCCTTTTGGAGCTACAGAAGTATTTGATTGAACGTAAAATAATCTTAACATGGAAGATTAACTCGCACATTTGTAAGCTGCTGTTTTTTTGGTAATTAACCATTTTATTGTGTCCTTTGGCTATTACTTTGATATTTATATTTTTTTTACTCAGATTTCGCTATCGGGAACAGACATTGCTCCAGACCTCGAATACGACTACTATGATTACGATGTCCATGACGAACCTGGTTCGTTCTTTGCTGATTCGACGCTTTTGTCGTGGTTGCCACCGTTTGTTCCCCAGCCGCCCGACTGGAGCGATGTTCCTCTGGCTGATTTTTCGGCGGCTCTTGGCATCACGCCTTTGTCACCGATGCGTACGAGCGCCGTGGATGGTGATCCTGGACCGGAAAGACGAAGAAAACGGACTGTGACGAGGCCAGTGGAAGCGGAGGATACGGTCAACGATGGCATTGCTTTCGCGGACGACAGCGACGGAGAGACGAAACCTCCGGAAACGGACAATGCCAAAGGGTGAAACAACGAAGGCTCTTGCACGTTGCAGATTGTAGACTGTTGCAAAGAGGATCTTGGTGAACGGGTAAGAGAAGTGCAAAATTATCACAAGTGAACACTGAGTGAGTGATGCTTCAGCTAAAAAAAGCGTGTTAAGTGGTAATTTGACTAGTCGAAGTGGTTGCTGTGGTCAATTGACGAATCAAGCGCAATCTAAGCCTTTGAAGTGGATAAGCCAGAAATGGACACATTGCGACATAGCTAAGTCTTAGGTCTTAATGACATCATCAGCATCGATGAAAATGGATTATTGTCTTTGTGAAGCCAAGTGCTGGATTTATATTATCAGAATGGTCTTAAGAGGGTGGGATTGTGTGTAGTAGAAACTGGTTCATTTTGCCCGGCAACAATCAATCACGTACGTACGTTCGTTTGTTCGTTCGTCCGTACGTACGTACGTATGTACTTCATCCATGTGCCATATTAAAGTCATTGCTCAGGTCATTGAACCCAATTGTAAGGCCAATTTTTAAGCAGCGTTATTCTTAATTAGACAAGAGAATACTCAAACTATGCAGAACGTTTTTTATATTGACTTGGTTGTACAATGCATTAATTTAAACCTGCCAAGATTCGTCTGCGTCCATCAATAGCAGCTTTTGTGATTCCATCCACTATTGCATTAATAATGAGACGTTGTCCAGTCCACATTTGTCGGTTTATTCGCTAAACAACAAAAATTCATCATCCTCGTGAATAAATTATTTTTTTTCCCCATTGAACTACTGTAGTAAGAGTTTACCTGTCACTCGAACGACAATCTTGTTTTTTGTCTACGATTTCAGAGGCACACAGGATGCCACATGTTGAATTCATTGTTGGAATGAATTTGAATTTAACATGAGTGTGGACTGCTAACATTTGAATATAAAATTGTGCAAAATTACATAAACTCTCCATCAGCAGCGCGTTGGTTGCTCATGAATATTGAGATGCTTGTCAATTTCTTTCCTTTGCTTTGGTGCCTATGGCTTCATTACTTTATTGAATGCATGAACTTTGTTGACCTTGCCTTTATATTGTATCTAAAACTTCAAGATTGGTGTACGAGTAGAATAAGTTGAACTCAATATATCGTGTTATGCTGATGTCACCAGCGCAGCTTGGTGTTAACAGTCCTTATTTATAATGGTATTTATTTATTCATTCATTCATTCATTAATAGAGATCGTTATGAATTGATAATAATTATCGGCTGTGGTTTTTGAGTCGTTGATTCAGTATGGAGTTTGAGACCTGTTGAGACACGAATGTGTATGTCTCCCAGGGAGAGAATGGGAAGATGACGATCTGGACAAGATTGGTGGCGTGCTGGTTCGGAACCGGTCGGGGAGTGGAATCATAACTGTTGTGGATTCCCAGCCATGTTGGTGGCATTGGTCGTGCGAATGCCTGTGCTTTAATCTGGGAGTCGTCGTTGTCGTCGATGATGGAGGTTGAGTCGGTTGAACTAGCAGTTTATCTGAAATGGGTTCGATTCTATTGATACGATGGATTGAGAGGATTTTGGTAAATTTTCAAAGTTAACAACGTACTCGGGCTAAAGATCGGCTTGGGAATTCGACTTTTACGCTGGGTCACGTTGACACTGCCATCGATGCTATCGCTGAGTGATGTTTCTTGGACGGACATACGTTTTATTCGAAACTGGATGGATGAGCATGAAAAAGGAAGGCAATAATTTATTCGTGGATCATTATTCGGGTAAAGGATAAAAGTAATAAACGTTGTGGTAGTACCGATTGGCTCATAGGAATACGAGTGATGGGCTTGCTTTTCTTAGCTTTTGTTTTCTCTGTCATGGGAAACCAACAAAATGATGTAATCACACACAAGGTCGCATCTCAATAAGGCATTTACACTTAATTGGGCTTTGACAACGTGTGATTAAGTTACAAAGAAAAGTGTTTGGCTAGGTAGGCGTGGATTGCTTACTGGCTACTGACGATGCGGTAACATTTTCTTCTTCTTCTTCGCTGGCCGTGTGATAACTTTGTTCGCTATCGTCGTCACGGTCATGCTGATCGCTGTCATCTTTGCCTGTTTCTTCCAACATGGACACGCCTTTAAGAATGCTTAAAGACAAGAAATGGTTGTTACCTGTAGTAGAGTGGTTGTTAACGCTTATCAGCTATTTTTAAAAATGACGATGATGTTTACAATGCAACTGATAAGGTTTGAAAAGGGGGATGGTGGCCATCAAAGATGTTGAAGATAGGATAATTGGTGGCACTATACAATAAATGTTAAGATTTTGTTAGTTAACAACGTATTGATGAGCGTCTATTTGTTTTTAAATTCTGGTTGAATCAATGAGTCAAACTATTGTACAGGACACAATGAGTTATCAAGCTTCTAGATTGGGTCGAGATGGAAGGCACGGTTTAAGATTTTTTTATTGATTGAATGATTTCAGCCGTTACGTTATTCGTTTATTTTGTTACGACTTGCTAACTAGGCAAGCCTTGTCTCGTGATAAGATATGAGTTTTGCGCCAAATCAAAATTTATTGGTGATTAAGAGTGGAGCAAAATTCTTTTTAAGTTGGTTTGTATCAATTGTTAGCAGTTTCCAGTTTGTCGAAAATGGTGCTTCATAAAATTCCAACAACTTATATTTGGTCGAGCCAGTCACTGACTCGATGTTTCCTTTCTAACTTGATCCAGAATTTTACACACAACTTTAGACATTGACTTGGGAAAGAGGAAATACTAGCAAAATAAAAATGGACAACCCGTTTTCATTAGTTTACATTTTTACAAATTTTTATTAAAACCATTTACTGTAACATTTTACACACGAGCGTGTCTATTTTTTATTTATCATGTTTTAAAAAAATAATTTTACGTGTCATGTTGTTGGATTCAAAGACTACACAGTAGCTTCCCAAAGTTGTTCTTCATGCAAGTATAATTTTGCATGTTTTAAATTTTTTGGTTTTGATGATGTTGGATTCAAATGCAAATAGGTACGAAGGATTCGAGCTGCTATTCACTTTGTGTGAGAAAAAAAGTGTTTTTTTGGTTAGGTAAAGTTTATGTTGTGTGCGTGTTTCCTTCCTATGCGTCAAAATGAAATTGTGCTCCGTACAAACCACTTCCACAGAAATAAGGTTTTCCATTCACATTTCATCTTGTTGTTTAATTCATTTTTCCTCATGAATAATTTTAATTTACACATGTATTATTTTTATTCTATAGAATGATGTTTTTTTTTTTCCCACGGTATTGGCTAAACTATTATTTACACTTTTTATTTTTCTTTGTGATAAGAGTTGGCTATAAAAACTCGAACGTTTTTTTCGTCCGTCCAGTAACATCTCGACTTGTTATTTTAACGCTTGTATCGATTGACGATGAATTTTGCACACTACTTGTTCGTGGTAGGTGTTGGCCTTATGGTCAGCACTGTTTTTGCAGGTGGCGATAAAGTTGAAGTGAGTTTTTGCTTTTTATATTTTTATTTTGCATAGTTGAAACAAATTTAAAAGTTCACCCCTGGCTCGGTCAGTGAGTTAAAAAAAGTGTGATAAGTCATTTAGCATCCAACATTCCCAGTCCTAGGAGGAAGCTATTTTCCAAAACTTCCAAAACATTTTTGGTCTTAAAATATTTTCACAGAGAACGTTGAACCTTTCACAAAATTGTAGCCCTGGGCAACGTTCGAAGGGTTTTAGGGGTCTCAATGCCATATCGTATGGCAGCATCATGAGGCCCTTGGCAAATGCCCATGCGTAAAGACCGCTCTGTCCATAACGGAAGGTCTCTCTCGGTATGCGAATGAAAGTTTCATCAATAAACTCATCTTGTTTTTTATCTTTTTTTCCTACAGGAATGTTACGATTATCAGCACGATGCAGAAGTAAGACATTGACGGTTGATATTAGTTGACATGTTTCTGTTATGTACATAGGTTTATCTTGAACATATGTATTTTTAGGTCACTGGTATTGTCAACAAATGCAAAGAAGAACATCCTGCCGAGGATGAGAAAAACATTTCCGAAGAAGTAATTGAGTAGCAATATATGAAATGGCGTAGGGATCGGCAACCTTATGGAAGTGCATGTCAAAGTCATTCGGAGTGCCAAACTAGATCTTCCCTATTTTTTTTTTATTAATAACGACCATTCCAACAAGTTCATTTGATTCTGTATAACAAAATCTGCTTCTCATTCTAGTTTTTGTAGATTATCGTTTTTTTTTGTCTTTTTGAGACATTATAACTAACGGCACCCACCGTAAGTAGGATATGCTGAAATCTGATTCCCATGGAAGACCGTCCCACATGCCACTCGTGTCATAGGTTGCCGACCCCGGAAATGGAGCATTTGTCAACCGAGTTGTAAATTGAGTTATTTGTACTTGGCAGGTTCACACAAATCGATTCACTTGTCATCTGCTGAATCTTAAAGTGGTAATTAAGCCTTTTCAACCTTTCAATTGGTAGCACTTTGATGTCAATGAGTGACAATGAATTATTGTCCTCGTTTAGATGGACGCAGACTACAAATTTGACTGTGACAGAGCTAAAGAATTGATCGAACGACTGGCTGTTCCAGAGGTAAGTTGGTTTGATTTGTTATTTTTTGGAGTCACTTATCACTCAATGTTGCACTTTTTCAGAAAAAAGAACCCATTCACAATGCCGTCGTAAGTTGTGAACCTGAAAGAGAGGATGGACACAAGGTAATATAAGATTGCTTACGGTTGTGAAATGGTGCAGTCAACATTTAATTTTGAGATTCTTCATGATTGCTGTGATTTCATTGACTAATCCACAAAATTAATTTGTTTCAGTTTTTGAAATGCATGCACACCGCGCTTGACGGGGTAAATTAAAAATGATGTAGTATTGTAGTTTCGTGAAAATAAGATACATCTCATACAAGATTCCATGCAGCTGCGTCTTATATAAATTAGAATAAACAATGAAGTACAAAGTATTTATTATATGACCGGTAAAGTATAAAAAAATTATATGAATTGGTGTGTAATTTGGGGTCTCCAGTGTTTTTATACAAACGCATTACAATTAGAGCCAATCACAACTAAGTTTCATTTTTCAGTAAGCTGTTTCTTAGGTGCATCTCGTGTCTTATATTCAGGGGTGTCCTTTATAATTTGCTTTGTACTGAAACTTAAAAGTTATGTCTTATATTCGTCTGCATCTTATGTTTGAGTACATCTTATATTCGTGAACATACTCTAAATTCAAGACGATAAATGGTGTGCCTTGATGATCTCGGTATACATTGACGTCGTTTGTTTTTGTTCCAGGATTGTGTACATCAACGACTGACTCCCGATGATCCAGAAGAAGTCTAATAATAAGTGATAATGATAAACTCAGACTTGTCATTATGAGGAGTTTAAAGTGTTTTTTGTATCACACCTATAAGTTGAGAAATTAAAAGAAATTGCAAATTTGAATTTTTATTCATGTTTTATTGGTTGTTCTATACAATAGTGTGTGATTTTTAAAAGGTCAAATACAGAAAATTTATCTGTACTTTAAGGGCCATAGCAATCAAACTAGGCAATCAAAATGATCATGTGCTGTGTGCGACAAAAATGATAGAAACATCCCCTCACCAATGAGCGTGGGCGACATAAAAGTTGGACAATAATAAACCAACTTTACTGCTTGTTGACGAGGGGCACTTCCTAATATTTTGTTTACTGCAGGGCTATCAGTTTTTAGGTTTAGTTTAAAAAAGGTGATTTTTTGTTCGTGATGGTACACTTCAATGTAGCTTGAGGTTAGTTATATACGGTTAAGTAGTACTGTGAGTTCTAATGGCAAATTTTGATGGGCTAGTTGTTTTGTTGATAAGACTTTTGTAACAATTATTGAAATGCGAACAGAAAAACCTATTTTTTTGTTGAGGAAGTTCAATGTATGTTTCCTCTTTATGCGTATGGGCGAGAAAATGTTGACCATACAATGAACTTCCACAGGAATCTATCTTGTTTTTTAAATTTGAATTGACATGTTATACGGAAATGTTCCAACTGTTTTTTTGCACGACATTTTAATATTCTTTTGAACAGAACCATCTATAAAAGCTCAAACTTTTGTCCATCCGACCAGTAACACAGTAGTTCCCTTTCCAGTTTAAACATTGATATCGATTCGCAATGAATTCCATACAATGCGTCTTATGCCTGGTATGTGTTGGTCTTATGACTACCACTCTTTTTGCAGATAAAGTCAAAGTACGTACATTCTTGCCGCCTTTTATCACCTATCTCATTTAAGTTATCGGCTCAGCACATTTGAAAATGGTTACACAGCACTAGCACAAAGAGACTCGTTGTCATTACCTAACATTTGTTTTCTCTTCACACAGGAATGTTATGATGCTGAACACGATGAAGAAGTATGAATTTGTAGTTTGTACAGTTAGATTTTATTAGTAGGGTATTTATTATTCACTGTGTCTGTGTGTTTATGTGAACATGATGTTAGGTCCAAGCTGTCGTCAAAGCGTGTGCCGAAAAAGTTCCTGATGAAGAGGTAATGAATGCGCCTTGTTGAAATTACTGATCAATGCAAGTGTCGGTGTTGAAAACGTTTACACCGATATTTCTTTTTTCAGAAACACAAAGAGAGATTTGGTTGTCAACTGATTGGACTAGGCGTGGTAAGCTGTCATTTTAAGTAATTTGTTGACAGGAAATAGTTCTGATAGTTTACATACATGTTGGGACGACTTGTAGCCTGTCTCGGTTCACTTGTACAACAGCTACATGCAAATACTTTTTGTTGAGCTAATTAATTAATTAATAATGTAGATGAGATATTTTTTCATCATTTTTTGTAACTTACACTCAGTGTTGGATAAACCATTCATTATCGTTGTTTAGATGGATAAAGACATGAAGTTCAACATTGAGCGAACTAAAGAATTGATCGAACGACTGGCTATTTCAACGGTAATTTGGATAATTTTTATACCAATTAACATTGGTTGAAATAACGTGTATGTACTTAATACTCGATGGTATATTTGTTTGTTCAGAAAAAAGAGTCGATTCATAATGCTGTCGTTGCTTGTGAATCTAACAAGGACGACGGAAAGAAGGTAAACTATATAAGTTGGATGGTTCAATTAGTCTGGGATTATTTCAAGGTTTGGCTTTGCTAGTGCCACGATTTTATTATTGATGATTAATACAATCTTTTATAATTTACAGTTTATGCACTGCATGCATGGAGAGCTTAAAGGAGTAAGTGATGATTGATTGATTGATTGATAGCATAGCATATAGGTTGAAAGGATGACTGTTTTGCTGAAAACATTGAGATGTCTGTTTGTTTCGTTCAAGGAATGCGTCTATCAACACCTGACTCCTGACGAACCTCAATCGAATGAAGAATCTTAAGTGGAAAGAAAAGGCATCAACTTCTCATGTTTATTGTCAGGGTTTTTAAGCTTTTCTCCATGTATGGCAAGAAATAAAGCTTTAATTGCAAATCGAGCAAATTTGTTGATACAAAGGTGTGTGGTAAAATAGACAAGGTGAATGAATGAATGTTTTTATACAATTTTGAGGTTTTATTATTCATTTTTATTCCAATTCAAATCCAGTTGGTGTCGACGTAGAGAAGGGATAAACCGAATGTGTGTATCATTTAAAAAAAAATTAGTTATTTTGGCGATGTAATATTGACTCACCTCATGCCGTACCGGTACTAATATCTTGTCCAACGAATAATGTTGATTATTAAATGAAATCTAGGTTGGGTTTATTTAACAGGGTTCCCACGACCTGGAAAAACCTGGAAAGTAGGGGAATTTAGAGTAGGCCAGGAAAAGTCAGGGGATTTCTCTACTGGTCATGGTCATGGTCAATCTATATAAGATTTTTAATTTCAAATTATTTGCCAAAATTTGTACAAACTTTGGAATAAGTTATAGGGACCTAAACAAGCAAAAAACATCCTATGAACATGGGGTTACTTTTTTGCAAAAATCGCAAAATTAAAAAGTAACGGCCTTACTTTTTTTAGCTCGATATTCACAAAACCAACAAAGTTATGGCACTTTTAACTTTAAAGAAACGAGAAATTTGAAAAATCCGAATTTTAAAGTGTCATAATTCGTGTAATTTCGCGGATCCAATTGCATAGAAATATTATTCGCAAAGCAGGCAACATCCCTGTACAGTTTAAGCCGAATCCATTTTTTGACAAAAATCGACAAAAACTTAAGGCATAATATCCCTCGAACTTGTAAATTATGATTGTCTAATCTCTAATGACACTCCAGCATTCCATTAATCTCATTACATTAATGTTTCAACAGGTAGTACAATCAGCTTTGCTGTCTGCAGGCCTACGATGGATTAAGATTACGAATGAATCACGTATTAATTGGTGGACAAATGAAACAGCCCGTATGTGGCAGATCAAAAAAGAGACTTATAGTAAATTTAAGTTAGGCCTAATTATTATTATTATTATTATTATTATTATTATTATTATGCTTTATTCGGCCCAATGGGGTCATATGGGAAAAGGAAAAACGGAAACAAAATAATAGAATTTAAAATAAAAACATACATACATACAATTGTAATATTGTTCTGGCCTCTTCTGATCGAATAGTTTTTACTTTTATAATTAACCCACAGTCATAATTGAACAGCTGATCATTAATCCCAGATATGTCCCTGAATATTATTAAATAAACATGACATTGCGTTGTGTTTAACTTCCAAGGCTGTTGACTGTCTAAAATACTTAATGACAATATATTTAACAAAACAAGGGGCACAACTTATTACTTCCCATTAGTCCCATACTGACGCAAAACTGAATGACACAAACCCAAAATATATTCCTAACACTTTTATTAATAATATAATAATGGAATCAGGGAATCGAACCGGAACTGAACCAAAACCGAAAACCGAAAAAAACCAATATAAATAGCCGGAACCGAACCGGAACTGAACCGCAAATCGATATTTTTCTTTGAACCCGAACCGGAACTGAACCGTAAAAAATAGCGGTTCATGTTTTCCGGTTCAGCATTATAC
>JAQIWH010005218.1:0-15124 GCA_034695005.1 Cryptops parisi
CAGGTCGTAATTTTGTATTCCTTTATGTTATGTGATATTTTGGTTTTCGTTTGATCCATGTCATGTGTTCTTTTAAGTTAACCACGCGAAATATCCCGGGGGCGAAATGCTGGGGGCAACTTTTCCGTAAGCCACCACAACTGTCTGGCACACTATCCAACGCAGAGTTACATTGCCACAACTACCGTCGACTAATCACCCAGTCCCGCCGAACGATCATAATAGTGAAAGTGACAGTGTCCTTTCATCCGATGATCACACTAATCCTACACAAAGTGATCATGATTCGCCACGCACCTCGGGTGGCCGTAAGTTATACAATGATCATTTCATCAAAGTCGTTACGAAAAAAAAGGGAAACGCCACCCACCCAAACTTAATATATTACCACCAAACAGCCCCCCTAATCTTAAAGGGGCCCTAAAAATGTAAAAAACAAAACCGAAAAGAAGGAGAGCTACTCCCTACTTTTGGGGAAAAGCCGATACTTCGTTAGCAACCCATCCTTGCCCCCTCCCCCCAAAAAAAAGTCAGATTAAGCTTTGGAAACTTAGAAGAGAAAATTACCACACATCAATTAAAGGATGACCTTGAACAATATGGACATCAAATCCAACAATGTGACATATGGATCACATAAGCGGCAAATCATCAACGAATATTTTCGTGGGAATTGTCGCCGAAAGTTATAAATCTTTATTACAAAAGTCGATGTGGCCAACTTGCATTTCGGTCTCAATACAGCAAATAACCAACGCAACAAACAAATGACTATATACCTCCTATTCTTCTGCCACTACCACTGGAATAAAACTTTCTTATATTAACGCTAGATCAGTTAAAAATAAGACAGACGATCTACATGCTATTCTCAACACGTATCACCCTCAAATCCTTTGTATTACCGAAACGTGGCTCAGCGAAGACTACAATCCATCCATCTTATACTTTGACTCCTATACTACTTATCAGTGCGATCGCAACTCACGAGGCGGTAGAGTCGCATGTTGTACTAGTTTAACATCCAAATTTATCAAGAAATATTCCAATCAAGGCCTTGAGTCTTACAAATTGAATTCAAAGGACAGAACGACACTACAATAAACTTGTTCATCATATATACATATGGAAACTCTTATAGATACGATCTCCATGCAATCTAATATAGTTCCTAAAACCATTTTTATCGGTGATTTTAACTCTCACTTCAACCATCCTATCTTCCAAACGGAAAAGTTAAAGTCCACTTTCGTGTTTTGTTTTAGAATAAAACGTCTACAAATTGCATACAATACAGGTTCCTGTAGATTGGTTCGAATATTTTTTGGACTCGCGTTTTGCTCACTCAAGGACTCATGAAAATTACACAAATGATACAATTTTATTGTTGTCTAAAACAACAATTTTATTGTTGTTTTCTGCCGTGGTTTGCGTGATACTTACCATCCACTACACTTTCTTACTCATCACCTAGTCAATTCAGCTAACAGAACATACAGTAGATGTACTCTTCAAACTCTTATCGATATAACTCTTCAATTCATCTATCGATTTCCTTATAATAATATTACCAAGTAGAATTCTCTCCCTACTTATATTAGAAAGTTACCATTTACTTGTTTTAAAACAAACTGTCAATCTATATGTGTTCACTTTAAAAACGTTACAAAAACCATATTGTTTCTAACTCTGGATAATTTCTTTATCTATATTGTCTCTCGAGACAAAAATTTATTGAATAAAAATAATAAATTATAGTCAATAAACTTACACTATAAGCCTATGTAAATAAACATCGTGGCGACTACAGCTTCTATTTCTAATGAACTGCCGTTGTTAATTAGAAATGTGATTTACAAAATGTTGATGGTGCCTCGTTAATTGGAGATTACTTACTAATTGGAGACTCACGGAGTTGGGGATTCTACTTTTACGTACAATTTATTATTTACGTCTAGTCCATAAGACCTCGGAAAGCTCCATCGGAACTGGAAAGTCTATGTATTGCAAATTACGAGTTATCAGTTTTAAATTCAGCTGAATCCATCATACGAGTGTACGGTATATGTCATCGAATGTTTTCATCGTTTCCCTTCGGTTCAACAATTTCATTTCATGTAACCAAAGCTAGTTTAAGGTGCACTCACCCCAAACAATAAGTACACTCATTATTATTTGGTGATATCATTAATAGTATTTGGAAAGTATACTCACCAAATGGCCGACTGAAAATATTCAGTCAAGAGTTCCATACATGCGATCACAATAATATATGACGAGAGAGCTTTTTCAGGTGCACGTTATATACGAGAAACATTCGCTATTATGCGATCCTTCAATTCGCTATGCTATGCTAAACTTTAACGTAGCATTTCTTATAAAAAATATATTACACAGCAGACTCTTGCTAATGCGGCTCTCAATAATCCGACGTTTCAATTATCTGGCCTTCTGTCGAAATAGCGGGATTGCATCACTGAGGTAGGTAGGTACTTGGGGTTTAACGAGGGCACCGACTGACTTTTACAGCTATGTCATTTGACCCTCAGACTTTATTTAAATCAGAAATGAAGAAATGACGATGAGATGAGGATGATAAACATGGAACAGGGTTTTATGAAGCAGGAGGAAACGGGAGTGCCCCGAGAAAACCTGCCCCCACGGTGTCAGACCCTAAACTGAACCCACACGGCACGAGTGGGACGCGAACTCACCAACTAGAGTACCGGAGGTGGATACCCTAACCACTAGGCCACCGCGGAGCCCTTGCATCACTGATATCAGTAAATGAGACAGTATACTAAGTACCATAAATAATACTGTACGTACTGATCGAGTTTCTCTTTACCAATCATATATGTGTCTCTTATTTAGGTTTTTTGAAACATTACATACAGTAAACTTGGAACGCTAAGTTTAATAAAGAATTGAACTAAAACTTTTCATTTAAAAAAACTTTTTTGCACGCCTTAGTAATTCCGCATTCTCACTAATCTGGTACCCTTCTCAGAAAATAGCCGGATTAACAAGTTTACAAGATTAACAAGTAACACTGTAGTTTCGTTAAAACCAACGGTTTTAAACTTGGTTTTAAAAACGGTTTTAAACTCAGTTTAACTGTTTGATACAACGTGACGTGCGAACAGACGGACAAAAATTTGACTTTGTTTTTATAGATTCTGAATCATCTTTTATTAAACAAACAAAAAACAGCGAAGTAGCAGAGTCATCTAGCAACAGATGTCCTAATCTATCACATCCAACAATGACATCAAGCACTAAACCAGTAGATGAGACCAATTTCTTCAAATAACACGTTCAGGTGTCTTATTTCGGAAGACTTTCACGCAACAAAAACAAACTAAAAAAAAACCCCAATTGTTTTCCACGACCCATCATGACGAAAAAAGAACTAAAAAACAAAAACAAACAAACAAAGAAAAAAAACACCTTCATTTTCGTTTATATATTTTTTATACAATAAGACACGAGGGGTGGAAAAGGTTGATCCCGTTAGTCGCAACCCCCATCACCTCCAAAACTCATTCCATCACCCAAACAACCTTTTATTCCCTTTTTACTCCATTTGACGAATAAAAGCAAAGAAAGCCAAAAAGTGGAACGAAAAATAGAAAGAAGTAGAAAAAAAAGAATTTCATTTCTATCGTGACCGCCATAGCCAGCTTTGACACAAGAAAGTAAATCTGAGCCCCTCCAAACCCAAAGGGCTGGACACGTTTCATCCTAAGAGGGATGATGCGGTTCCCTGAGCGACGTCGTACCCCCACCCACCAACTTTACTTTTACCCCCACCCCCTTTTTTTGCCCTTCTTCTTCAAGCTTCCGCCAACGCACCGAGGAAATTGGATGGCGGTCGGCGCAAGGGATCACGGGAACGAGCGGATGAAACGGAGACGCAGTTTCTAGTAGTGTCCCTAGAGACTTTCCAACCGACGCTTTGCTGTTACTTTCCACTACTACCAACCAAAAGTCTTGCGTTTGCCTCACGCGCAATGTTCTTCTACTGCCTAAGCACACAACTTCAATACGAGTGGTGAAAGACGTCAAAGACAAAAAAAAAGACACGTTTTCAAATTGTGGAAACTTTTAAGACAATGGAAAGTTAGAAACGGCAAGAAATGATTAAAAAAAAACTTGAATTTGTTTGTATAGAAAAGTTTTTTATTCTAAGAAGTTATTTGATCTGATAAATAAATAAAATAATTTTATAACATTGTACACGTGGTTCTTCCATATACAAGGTGAGGCATAAGTCTGGTCACAGTTAAATATCTCGAAAACCATTGGTAGTATGAAATCGCTGATTAAACTATCGTAATGAATATGGGCAATAGGCAACCCAATGAAGTTTTCCGGAAGTGGTTTTGGGTGTCGTTTACAAGATCATCCAAGTAGTAACTTCTTAATATTCATCCCACAACCCACATATTATTTAGAAATAAAAAAATTTTCCTAAAATAATGTGAACACACGAAATAGATAAAAAAAATATGTAAAAACCGAAGTTATGAACGAAATAATTACAGTATGACAGGAAATCAAAGACCGGCAACTGCAACAAACATGGCCAATCTGACAATGGAGAAGGGAAAAATCAGTGTCACTTAACTTCAAGCTACGTCAGTGTAACAGGTGTTAAGCGTTATATAGTTTTCATTAGCTTTCCACTTCTCCTCAATTTATACACATGCGCAACAGTTATTTTACGTTTTGAAACAAGTACATTTAAAAGACTTTTTAAGAACAGGCTTTATATATAGTTTCGCATTTTATGCGAATTTAAATTTATGCAAACTTTGAGTAATTAGATATTCGATTAATGCGAGTTTTGTGTTATTCTAGTTTCAATTTCTGCAAATTTTGATATATGCGAATTTTAATTTATGCGAATGTAGATTAATGAATTAATCTTAGAGTGATGTGTTATTAGACTTTGCGAATTTAGAGTAATTTCATTTTCGATTTCTGCAATTTTTCAAAGATTTGTGCGACTTTTGTTATACTGAACTATAAACTATAACATCATAAAAGGTCTGTAAATGGCAGTATACGTTCAATTACCAGCCCGCTCACTCACAAAATCACTCACAAGTGAAGCCAAGATAAAGCGTATAAAAGAACAGTTGCAGGATTGTGGTCACCTGCATTCAACTTTACAGAATTGCGTAATACAAACATTTGTTTGGATATTATGAGCGCCATGGTCACTTTTATAACCGCCTTGAATAGTTTATATTTAAATATACTCAAACCCTACTACTAGAAAAGAACAAATACTCTTTACACTAATGACCAGTAGATGATGAATAGTAGATAACACGTGTAACAGCACGTGAAGATATTGTTCTCTTTGCTTACACTCACGTTGTTATGGTTAACCTTGTATGCTAACTGCTATGTGTGTTTTTAATTGTCATCATGAAATATTTTTCTACGGACAAAAATACAGTATACTGTAGTTTAATAATAAACCCCATTTTTAATTACCTTCATGTAGCTACAATGGACTTTTTCACAACTAAAGCGCTTTGTTTACACCCTACATCCAATTAACTACACAATTAATCATGCAGTTCGCATTAAAGGTTAACATAATCACAAGGTTCACAGTGCCAAACAAACACCTAGCTAGAATAAATATACAAAGAGTTCATCTTATAACCAATAGCCACTACCACGTCGTTTATAAATATTAAATAGACAATGTTGTCCACTGGTGTTATTCAAAATTGCACGATGAGCAAAATTTCAATACATACATGTACGAGTCCACCGTGTCAACAAAAGATCAACATTGAACTTCTCGTTGCAGGCAGCTTTATAAATTAAACCGGTGACTTTTCTTCTCAGTTTTGTCGCAAAAATGCTTCAAGGCACAGCAACCGATGTTAAAAGATAAACAAAACGCTTAATTAACAGCGACTAACCGTCACATTAAAAATTTTCTCAAGACAACGTCAAAGCAGAAGACACGTATCAAAAATATTAAAAAAACAACAACAAACAAACAAACCAACATCATATACAAAATTCGAAACCAGTCATAATTAAAAATCAACAAACCAAACAAACAGACCAAACTGAAATATGTATACAAAACTCAAACAAATCCTGAAATTCATAATAATCTAACATTAAAACACAATTCACTGTGAAAATGATTTAACCGTGTAGCGATTACATATTCGAAATTGATAATAAATGCTTTTCTGGCGTATATTAATTTTCGGGTCGACGTTTTTCGAGGATGAAATATGTTGTACAGCAACAACGGCAATGGCAAAGATGTGTGTTCAAAACGGCGAAGCCAAAAGTTAGTTTCATGATATTTAATTTCGCAACGGTTTTCACCCTGGTAATCAAAGAGAAGCCGCCGAGTGAGTGAAATGTATTTATCCCCCCACGTGTTTAACCTTCCATAAGAAATGTCATTTGGCACCTGTCGAGTCCAGATGCACATGGATGATTCAAAAGGTTGAGCGTAGAGGACGGCTATGTAAAATAAACATATAAAAAAAAACCCATCTCTCCAGGGAATCTGGTCTAGCCTTCTTTATATACTGTATAAACAAGAAATATGGAATCTTTTCTAAAACATGTTTTTTTTTGCAAAATAGTAACGTGTCCACTGTAACATTTTGTAATTCATGAAATGTCATTTAAAAAAAAAAATAAATTAAATAATATAAGGTGTCAAACATTTTATGTTCACCTTTTCCAGTCCAATTTTTTAGACCATTTTTTAAAGATTTATTTTATGGGATCGACTATTACACGGATGCTGTTTTTTGTGAGGCTGAAATTCATGCTTTAATGTGGGACCAAAATTTAACCAACAAAAAGCCCAATCGATGTATAAATCAATTAGGAAGCTGTATAAACCAAACAATCATAAATTAGGTGTTGTTTACACAAGACGTTGAAAAAAAGTTCAAAACCTCAACTATAGAACTGTACTTGTGAGTTATTACATCACTGCTGTAGCTACATGTATGCTTTGTGTACGAAGTACAATATCATAACCTAAGGCCTTAAGAAAGTATTGGTCGACGTTTACATAATAAATGAAAAAACATTAATTTTTCGGTCTAAAATCGTAGATCGAGTTTTACATGATATCGAACATTCATGATGAGTATATACAGTAACAATGATAATGTTGGATGATGGTGGAGACATCTGTATAAATATAACTAAAAAACTTCAGTTCAATAAAAAAATATATATATTAAAATACACATGAACATTAAAAATGTTTTTTTTTTTAAGAATATGTTTCATTTTTGATTTTTGCGAATTGCAATTCGATTTATGCAATTTTTGTTACATTGGACTTATGCGGATTTTGGTTTATCCGGTTCTAGCACCATGCGATTTTTGGTACATTGGATAATACAGTATCCTATCTAAATGAAAGAATTTCCTCCTGCGTCTTCACACCAGTTATAGCAAGTAATAACTGGACAAGGAACATCACGTGATTCTTTTTTTTTGCACCTTGGTATAAAGAAAGAATTCTAGAACCTTCTAAAATTTTCAAAAACCTCTAGAAACTTCCGCTGTGTAGCAGTGTCACTGTGTTTGTAGAAGCATTACCTTACCATGTGTGAAAATGCCAAAACTCATACCGAAATCTGTAACAATTATTGCAAAGCAATATGAGTTAAATGAATAAATAACTGTAAAAAACAAACTTTCCCGTCATTTTCGACGAGCTATTCATTAGTTTCTAATAACAAAACACTAGAGCACTCCTCCTCACCAGCTATGGAAGCGTCGCCATGTGTGAAAAGTATTATACAGATGTCTCCGCCATGTATAAATAAACACTTTAACTGTAAGAAATATTGCGAAGCAATATGAGTTAAGTCAATAAATAACTGTGAATGTTGCAATTGTTGCCACGTAACAAAAGTTGAAACAACGAATTACGTTATGAACTTTCCCGTCATTTTTGGCGGGTTTATTTACTGGTATTCTCACAAACGCCTGTGAATGACCGTATACATTCAATTCCCAGCTCACTCACAAATAGCTAATAATAAGAAGCTAATATAAAAATAAGAATTTTGGTTGTAAATAAAATGCGGATAAAAACTGAAAAACAGCAAATAAACTATCTAAAAATTCGTGTGATTTAATACAGGCCTTTAATATCTCTGAAGTTTGTGAACACCAAAACAAAAATCACTGAAAATAAACCAACTTACCGCATTCCAATGTAAATGAAATGCGGATAAAAAATTAATAAATGCAGATAAAAAATATGATTCGTATGATTTTAATAAGCATACGCATTTTACGTATTTTAAATTCAGTTTTTTATTAATTAAACGTTTTCAATTTATCGAGGCTCATTTCAAATTAAAGTTCTACAATAATTAAATCTGGCGTAATGCGGATAAAAAGTTTAAAACCTACAGTTCTCAAGTTTTATTTTTAACTTTTAACTTTTATATTTTATATTCTTTCCATCTTCGTTTCAAATTAACTACCATACCTTTTTTTTTTTAAAAACCAACGTAAACACATTATTTCAATCATTTATTCACATTAACAATAATAACCATTGACATATACCCCTACTCCCTTTCAAGGTAAAAACACAGACATTTGTCATATTCTATACAACATAAGACGAAAACATCATTTCTTATTTATAAAAATGACGAATTAAATCGCTAGCTACTCTTTAAAAATGTCAATAACTTTTTTTTTTATGAGGGATAAAATTTTTTTTTGAAGGGTTTCTTTTTTTTAACCCACTTTTCTTCTTCTTCTCTAAGCAGCTGTATTATTAGATTACATTGGTTGCTATGCGGTGTAGAATCCGCAAGTCGACAGCTGGAAAATGTAATAACGTAGTTATCATTCTCAATATTTTTTTGTCATATTTAAAGTTACCGGTACTGAGAAAAAAGAAATGCACTTTTTTTACACATACTTTTATATATATAAAAAAAAATGTTTTTATTTATCCATATTAGAAAAAAATTATATGTTATATAAAAAAATCAGGATCTGTCACGTTCATTATGACACTCTGAGTATCTGTTGCTGACTTCAAGAAATCATAGATTTTTTTTCGTAAATGTACCTGGAATGTTTTTTATTTGTGTTTGTGTGTTTTTTATTGCAATGATTAATGACACTACTGTCAACAAATAATGACGCAGAAATCAATTCCCTAATAGCTTTGGAACGACCTATTATTAATCACGAGAGATACAGTCCTGAAAAATCAACAAACAACTAAACGAAAAACAAATAAATATAAGTTTATTATAACGGATGCTTTTTTTTACTGTTTAAAACAAACAAAAATTAAATATAAATACTGTAACATACTTTTTTTAAAGAATAGTATTTGCTAATATACGGTATATACTGTATGCACATATACAATGTATATAGAATATTCCTTCTCAAATGAGACATGAGATATCTTTCCCAGTATTGCAGATACGTCAATTATGAATAATTCTCATTGTTACATCAAAATCCATGAGGCGTAGCTACCAAGTCATATACTTGTATATGATGTTGTAGCCAAGAGTTTATTTAGTCATAATTTCGTGCCGTTTCATTTATTTCTCACAATCCAACCAATATAAATTCATAGTGATTAAAACTCACCATGTTGTTATAGCGACTGCACTGCAGATCACTCATGTTATGCAGCAAAGTGATTTTAGTTGTTTGCATAATCTAATTCAAATATGACATTTATAGTTGTCTAACAACTGAAATTTCATTTATGCATAGTTTGAACGACCTGCAGAAAAGCAAGTCCCTGCCTTATAATCACTATTGCAGTTCCAATTTTTATTTCGGTTGGATTGGGAAAATGAATAAAACGACACTGGATTACGACTAAATGGACCGTTCGCTACAACTTGAGAAATATGACTTGCCAGCTATGATTCATGGTTTTTGATGAAGCAATGCGATTTCTTAGAAAATTAAATGCAAGATCAAATAGCACCGTTTGATTGTTCCCGGATATTATGATCATATTCCAAATCGCTATAATCGACGTATCTGCAATACTAGGCAAGTTATTCACTTACGAAGAAACACCCTGTATACTGTATGTATGTATATATTTAAAAGTTATATTACTATGATTTTTGGCAGCGAGACGGGGGGGGGAGCTCCGTGAGTAGCAATTTAAAGGGAAACGGAAGGCGGGGAAAATGACAAATGGAAACAAAACGAGCCGAAAGCCGTTCTGTAACGATGGTCTTGAGAGAAAACGGACGGACTGGTCATTTTCACGTGATTTCATTTTCAACCGTTCCTTTCTATTGGTCAAGACCCAACAGCACGTGTGGCCGGAATTGGTCTTTGGGTTGATCGAAAAGCAACGCCAAATACGACTTTTTGGCGAGAAAAGAGTGAGAGATAGAAAGTGAATGATCACTTTCTACCAATCCACCAACTGCCATCCACACACACACACACACACACACACACACACACACACACACACACACACACACACGATTCACTTTTCCAACACACCACTACTACTATCTAGAGCACTAAACCTTATACCCCTCCTTTTCTTGGCAACGTGAAATCAATTTTTTCTCTCTTTCTCTGAAAACCGCTTTATCCCTACCCCCACTATGAAAAGAGAAGAGAAGAAGAAGAGTAGTAATACTAACTCTTCGATGGAGTTGATACAAGTGACAAAAGAAGATGGGTCCAACGTTGGCCAATGTTGAAAAGTCCCCAGAGGGACCTACTGGTAAATGATGGCGACGCCGGACATAAAGGACCCATCCAACGAAAGCAGAAGAAAAAAAGGAAGAATTTTAAACTAGGATGTCAAAGAAAAGTAGGGGGTAAACAAACAAAACTTTTTCTTTTTCTCACCCCCACTCTTCTTTTCCCCTCTTCTCTCCCACCAGATTCCATTTCGTCGACTTGATGGGAAATAGAAAGACTGTTTGAAGAAAAGAGTTCTTGGAAGAGGTGAAAAAGTTCTCGGAAGAAAACCATCTCCAGATGAAACGGCAAAGGCTTTTAAGATTGTCCTTGTTAGAGCTATCTTTGGGATCGCAATAGAACAAAAGCTTATAAAGATGGTCAACTGTGTGTTCGGACAAGGGGGGCGGAGTAGGCGTTTAGCGAAAATACTGGCCGTTTGCCCAAAAGTGTCACGTTGCGAAGAGTATCGAGTTAATCGCAAAGAGGGTCCTCCTTACCTTCTTGCATATTGAGTGTTGACAAATTTTGATAAATTGCATCGTGGTCTAAAATAAAGTACGCGTTTACAAAGAGTGATTAATACGAAAACCCGCTTAAGAAGTTTTTCCATTTATAACAATGAAACAGATGACAATGTTGTACATGTAGCCAACATGCTGGAAAGATACAATTGTAGTTATACCGTACAGTAATATAACGCTGCGATATGTTAGAAAGTCTGAAAAAGCTATAGCTATGATATATATGATATATATATAGCAGAGATCGGCAACCTTTTAGTGGTGGCGTGCCGAAGTAATGTTGCGAATCACTCAGCGTGCCAAATTAAGTCCTTTATTTTTATAAACAGCAAGCATCAAACAAATTATTCAAGCGTTTATCAAGTTTTTGCCTTTTTGGGGTCGTTTTAATAGTACCGTAAGTATAATTTGTTGTATTTCAATTCACTCAACGTGCCATTGAAAATTGTTCCACGTTGGCACGCGTGCCGTAGGTTGCCGACGCTGGATATACAAAAAATCGTTCGAAATTGTTGTTAATCATTGTACTTCGGTGAATCTTCCATATTTTTAGACGTAAAAAACATTTAAAGAATGCTATTTATACTGTATAAATAGTAGTCATATAAGCAAAATTTTATTTTATACACACCTGTATAAATTGATATACAGAGTGTTCCAAAACTCTGGAAAAAGTATGAAAGAAATCCATTAGGAATTGAATTGATTCATTTGGTCAGTTGGTTTATCGGTTAAAATACATGTTTTCAAAATAACATCCATTTACTTCAATACATTTTCAGGTTCAACGTTTGAACATTTCTACGAAGCTTACATATCTTACACTCATAGTTTATCCATATCTTAATACATATGCTCATTGCAATGCTCACACTTCAAGAAAATTTTATTGAATCGTATTATTTGTACAGTACTTAAAACTTTTTTATTGTATTTCATCTGTTCATTTTATTTACACTGTCTTCATTGTTTTGTTCCTATTAAATGCAAATATTTCAAATAAATAAATAAATTAAAAAATTAAAATATCCTATAGAACCAGACTTTTGGAACACCCTGTATTATAATAGTATAGATAATTAAGTCATTTTAGTTAAAGTATTACTAGTTTTATACAACTAAAATACGGTACATAAAAATGTAAGTTTATTTGTTCGTTATGCACTGTTAGACCAATCAGAACCAAATTTTGCACCCATTATTCTTTAAGACCCAAAGAAATTAAATAATGGTTTTCAGCCCCCACCATCTCCCCAATATACCCCCCAACTGGTGCAATGCTAAAAAAAAGATCAAGAGGATTACACATTTGGTAACACGTGGAACATTATTATAAAAAGAAACGGTTTGAAAATTTAAACAGCTGAGCATTGAAAAACAACAACGACGTCAACAAAAACAACGATAACATACAGTACGGATCAGCAGTGCAACGCTGGTGAATTAGCCATTTACTTTATTGTACAATTTATTACAGATTATACAATAAACTAGTAAATAGCCGTCAAAAATGACGGAAAGTTATTTATTCTTTTAGCTCATATTGCTGCGCAATATTCGTTACAGTTAGAGTAATTATTTTTTATTTTGTTTTGTTTTGTTTTGTTTGTTTCTATAGAAACATAACTGGTGAGGAGGAAGAGAAGGAAGTAGATTTTGCATTTTAAGACAATTAGATTAACACATGCAAATTTATTATTGTTTATGTTTTAGTTTTAGTTTAGTTTTATTGTAGCATCCAAATGAATAAAGGCACAAAAACAAAAACACAAATTACAAAAATAGTATAAAAATACATAAATTCCAATATCAAAAATGAAATACCAAACATATTACAGATCAAGAAATTCTCACCATCAAGGCCAGGCAGCAATACGAGGTCAATTACTAAATCGTAACATACAAAACTAAAGCAAGTAGTGGCATAAAGGCATCCTTTTTTTTATCCTGGAACATTTGAAAATAACATTTCGAGTTAAACAAAAAAATCATAAAAACAATTAATAATCAAAAAAATTTTTTGATTTGATCAAATAAAATCAATTTTCATGAATATGCTATGATTTATATATATGCATATCATAATAACATAATATATGCTATGTATTTTAAAAATGTGTTTTTCAAATAAAATAGCTTTGTTAAATATCACATTTAAATAATCATCCGTCTATCGCCGGAAAACCACTTATACATTAGGTTAGACAAACGAAAACGAAAAGTTTGAGTCGTTTGGCTTTCCTGCAAAACCTAGATGCGTAGTTGGAAGCTATCGTTCAGAGGTTAATGGTTGACATGGGCCGTTTGAGGAAAGAGCAGAGCACTAAGAAAAGTCAGAAGAAGAATAAGACGGGGGAAGAAAAATAAGGTGAAGAGTACGAATGTAAAGGGAAGACGATTGGGACTAATGAGTCGAGTCATTACGCCTCAATAAATGAGAGACCGACATTCATCTCGGTTTCCGGATTTGGCAAAGGGGGAAACGGGTCTTTTCCCTTAATGAACGTATGTCTCTCCTTGTCTGTGTGTGATGGACGAGGTTTAAAGCAACGAAAATAATAGAAATAAAACGATAAAAAAAAGTAAACTAGAGGGGCTAAAAGTAGATAACCACCCCCTAACGTTTTAGTTCCCACAATGTGTAATTGCTTGCCTCATCGGATTCCAATTTTTTTAGTGGGTTTTTTCTTCTTCTTCTTTTGTGATACTGGTTATTTTAGACGAATCAGCTTAATTTTTTAAGGGGATCAAAAAAAGTACTTACAATGCTAAACTTTGAATCGTTCGTTATTACCGAATTGGCTCCTTTCACTAAAATTCATCGTGAATGAATTCAAGAAACATTTTTAAGAACAATCGGTTATATTTAGTGAGAAATGAAGCAAATAATAGGTAAAAACAAATTTTTAGGCCCCACTTTTATTTTAACATTATGGTTTGTGGTGCATTGTTAAGTATATTGTTAGAGGTGTTGTGGATTGTTAGTGAAAACCAGTTGCATTATTTATTTATTTATTTATTTATTTATTTATTCGTTCTTCGTCCCATTGGAACACTAGATAATACATGTATATAACAACCTATAAACTTCAACAACTAAGTATAAAATGAGAAAATTTTTAAAAAATTCATTAAAATTGATATTAATACAATTCGGGTTAATGCTCTGTGTGTAGTATATGAGTAAATAATAATTTTTTTTGGTGGATACAGCTCCTGTTACATTTAACG
Organism: Cryptops parisi; assembly: GCA_034695005.1. Taxonomy (NCBI): domain Eukaryota; kingdom Metazoa; phylum Arthropoda; class Chilopoda; order Scolopendromorpha; family Cryptopidae; genus Cryptops; species Cryptops parisi. Next base: position 14,490 of record JAQIWH010005218.1, read on the forward strand.
TTAGTACAGTCGATTGCAATTTTTCTGATTGGATAGGGTAAAGCGTTCCAGTAACTTATAGTATTGTAAGGATAGCGGTTTTTGCTATGACTAGAAATATTTTCTTTAAAAACAATTTTATAGAGTTGTGTTGTTCGACTATTTGGTGATGATATTGATTTTTTTAAGAAGTGGTATGGATGTTGTGTTTGTCTGAAAGCTTTAGTAAATTCAAGGAGCCGGTAGTACCTAATCATTTTTGTAATGGTGAGAAAATGTCTAGTAGTCAGAAATTTTGTAATCGATGAGTAGATACCTAAGTTAAATAATGTGCGAAAAATTCTATTATAAGCTGTTTGGACGCTGCGAATACGATAGTTTGGTGCGTCACCCCATATTACTATTGCATATTGTATAATTGAGTTAATTATTGTATTAATAAAAGATTTTTTTTCAGTATATGATAATGTATTTTTGAGTCTTTTTGCTAAATATATATTTTTATTTAAACGTGTAATCAATTTATAAGTATGTGAAGCAAGTTGAGGTTAGGGTCAATCCAGCACCCTAGGATTTTAGTTGGGTTATTGTCAGTGATGTTTGGATTGAAAAAGGTAATAGTGTTAGTTTTTAATGTATTTAATTTTAATGAATGT
>JAQIWH010005219.1:0-15124 GCA_034695005.1 Cryptops parisi
AAAAATTCTTTACTGGAAGCAAGGTTGTTTCTATAGAAACAACCTTGCTGGAAGAAACAATTGCCAAATTGTTATAGTTTATTAGATTATTATTGTTGTTGTTATAGAAACATAACTGGTGAGGAGGAGCAGGAGGAGGAGGAGGCAGATTTTGCATTTTATAACAATTAGATTGGGGAGATACGTTTGAAGCGAAAGTTGAATATGAATATTTGAACTTTGAATAGTCTTTAATTTATATGAGAAAATAGAGAATTTAATGGGGCTGAGTAGAGCTTTCTTTTTTTATGGAAAGTCTTCCTTTGTATTTTGGTTGAAAGTCGTATTGCATAGTCATCATCGATTTTTGTCACGAGTTAACATCTTAAATCAACTAGTCACAAATGCCACTAATGACTCGTCATGGAAGCTAAGTCAACATTTAGTCTTGTTTTGTAGTTCGGTAAAAACAGTCTTGATTCTCTTTCAGTTCGTCCGTAATCCCAATACGCTTTTCACCATCCGTGTCAATTACCGCTTGAAGCATAAATCAGTGGATGAATCAAACGATATCGAATGCCAATTCTACTTTTTTGTACGGTTCCTGTTCAGTTAGATCGGTTTTAAACGAGCTACAAGTGCATTAGTGTCAGGTAAAGGTCTTTGATCGTTACTGCGTTTGTTGAGACACTCCGTGGTAACGGGTGATTGATGAAACAAAAAATTGGGGGGATCTGGTCGATGCGTTAGTTTCATTTGTCACTTTTCGCCAATTTGTAGCGAACGTGACAGACGTCCGTCTTACTCGGATGCGCTGCTGCGAGACGAGATTCGACGGTGGGTTTTTTTTTTTTTTTTTGGTGGAAAGAACGTCGTCTCGTAACTCTTCATAGTAGAAAATTTGATCGTGACACGACTTTGAATCGTTTCTTAAGACAAGTCAGCTCTGTAGACTCGGAAGTTAAAAGTCTGCTGTAATTTTTGCAGACTTTCGCCAATCTTAGCAGACGCTTAAAAATTTCAAGTGCCAGTCGCCTAAGCAGACGCCTGGTGCTTGAAATTTACGAGTAGGCTTAAGTAGCTGTGATTTCTTAAGAGCTTGTAGTTTTAAACTTTAACGATACTTGATGTCGCTGACTTTCCGCATTGGTTAGTTAGTAGATGTCCGATTTTGAACGTATACTTAAAATATGCATTGTGGGCTAATTACAAACTAGGTTTAGAATTTGCATACCAAGAAAGGGAGAAAACCATTAGACGACAGCAAAATCAATTTTCCGTTTGGCTCCACCGCTCTGGTGAAAATCCGAGAGAATGTCACACATGTACAAAGCGAAATGTTGTAGTGAGTTCTTTCTTGTTTTTCGGAATAAAAGGGGGGGTTTCTTTTTTTCTTATATAAAATGAAGAAGAAAATAGAGGAGAAAACCCCTGAGGTGAAGAAGTGAAGCTTTGAGCATTTTAAAGTAGGTTCTTCCGAGTTGTCGTTCGGAATATCAAGTAGCTCTGGAGATATTCAACGAGTCGAGGGATTAAAGTTGGAGAAGAAGAACAAAAAAGGGTGGGATTTTGGAAAAGCTAGGTTTTTGTTGTTTGTTTTTTTTTCAGTGTTTGTTTGTTTCTGAACTTTGAGGTCTCTCGTGAAACAAAAAGTCAAGAAGAAGAAAAAAATTGTTTTGCGGGGGCACGGAATTAGATTTGTTGCGATTCCTTTTATATTTATTTCCTTTCCATCGTTTCTCGCTTGGAAGAACGTCGTATAGCAAAAGAATAAGTTGAAATCATCCATTTATATACTATTGATCGAATTTTATTGCTTTCACCATACAGATAATCCTTTGGTAGATCCACTCAACTCCCACCTTGGGGCGAAGGTTCGGTTTTGTTCGTAAATCGAATTCGCGCAAATTTGAGCTTAATATAAAGGGATAGGTGATAAAGCTTGTGAGACATGGCTATTAAGTCGTTATATACAAGTAAAACAAATTAATAATGGCTTTCGTTTTTTAAAACTTTTTATTAAGCTTAGTAGTGAGAATTAAGTGGGCTAAAAACGCGGAGGTTGAGCTAGGGTTTATTCGCCGCGGAACAATCGCGATAGTGAGAACTACCCTTATTAGCTTCATTTATATAGTGTAATTTTACCCCGTACGGGGTGTATCCTTTCGAAAATAAAATAAAATAAAATAAAATTTGTGAGTGAGCTGGGAATTGAACGTATACTGCCATCTGCAGTCGTTTATGAGAAATATACTGCGTAGTCAAATGTACCAAAAATGCATAAAACGAAAACCGCATAATTCTTCGCATAAACAAAAAAAAAACAGCATTCCACATGTAAAAAAAATCGCATATATAAATAAATAAATAAATAAATCGAAACTTGCAGAATTTAAATATCGAATTACTCAACGATCGCATAAATTGCAATTCACATGATTCAAAATTCGCATAAATCGAAACGTTAAAGAATCAAAAAATAGAATTCTAAAAAAAAACACGCATAAATTGAATAACAAATTATTGAACAATTTCATAAATTTTTAATTCGCATAAATCGAAACATGCAAAAATAAAAATAAAATGTGCTATTTGCATTATATATGTACATACAGTATATGACTGTATATAATGATTATGCTTAAAAAGCATTTTTAATGTACTGGTTTAATATACTAGACTACTACAGTACACGTAGAACAGAGCTATCTCTAATAATAAAAGACTAGAGCACGCCTCCTCACAAGCTATGGAAACGCCACAAGGTGTGAAAATGCCGAAATCGATACTCTAGTCCAACTGCAACGAACTGTAGTCTAACTGTAACCTGTGCTCTAACTGTAACGAATATTGCCAAGCAATACGAGTAAAAACAATAAATAACTGTAACGAATGTTGCAAAGCAACATGAGTTAAAACAAAACAAACTTTACCGTCATTTTTTACGGGCTATTCTAAAAGTGTTAAGATATTGGTGTTTTAGGGTAATATTGAAAGTTATGACCAGTTATTTTGTTCAGTTAGTTTTAATATCTGTTGTTAGGAAAAAAGTATGAAGTTTAGTGCTGTGTCATGGGTGGGCATGAATTTAGTAATGATGCCTAGATAGATATTTATGGTGGTGGTAGGCGTGTGTATTGTAATGTAGATGGGGGGGGGGGGTTAGAATGCAAGTTTAATTTTCTTTGCAAGTAGCCATAGTAATGGGTTGACCCGAATAAAGGTGAAAATTTTGGATGTGATTAATACCAAGCCTGAAACACCTTTGAACTGCGATTCATCAAGTTGCGATTAAATTGGTAGCCAAGGTTGAGAAATTATCGTTCGATATAAAGTTTAGTAGGTGATCGTGAATTTGCAATTTTTATCGTTTGTTTAATGCTAAAGTTGTGGATTAATACCAGCAACTTACATTTGGTTACCGTAAACATCAAGATACAGGACTTTCCAAAATATGAAAGTTTTTATGCTAATTTTGTTGATATTGACTTTTATGTTGAAGTAAATTGGAGACACAAAGTGGCACTATACTTGATGGTGACATTCAAACAAAAATGAAATTCTGCTTAATTTTGTTTTTTTTTTAATGATTACCAATAAATTGAGGTTTTTGTTACCGGAAATATCAACGGAATATTCAGAAAACATGGAAGTTTTTTCCTATTTTTGTTGATTTCTGTTGATATTGACTTCTGTTTTGAAGTGACTATCATCAAATGATACTTTATGGTACGGACATTCCAAAAAGAAAGTCTTTGCCCGTTCTGTTTGTTTTTTGTTGAATTATTTACCAAAAACTTAACATATTGTTACCGAAAATATCAAGATATTCCAACAATAATAGTTTATGACGATATTGACTTCTGTTTTGAAGTGATTACCATCAAGTGGTAGGCCTGCTTTGTTACGGAAATTCCAAAAAGAAAGTCTTTGCCCGTTTTCTTTGTCTTTTGTTGAATTATTTACCAAAAACTTAACATTTTGTTACCGAAAATATCAAGATACGCACGCAATGTTCCAAATAATAGTTTTTGAGAATATTGACTTCTATTTTAATGTAAGTACCATCACGTGGAATTATATGTTACGAAAAGAAAGTTTTCATCCGTTGTGTTGGTTTTTTGTTCAATTATTACCAAAAACTTGAACTTTTTGTTACCGAAAATGTCAATATACGCAATAATAATCGTCTTTGACTATTTTGTTGGTTTTTGATGATATTGACTTCTGTTTTGAAGTGACTACCATCAAGTGGCACTTTATGGTACTGGACTTTCATAAAGAAAGTCTTTGTCCGTTTTGATGAATTATTACCAAAAACTTAAACACTTTGTTACCAAAAATATCAAGATAAGCGATATTCAAAAAATTAAAGTTTTTAACTACTCTGTTGGTTTTTGCTGATATTAACTTGTGGATCGAAGTACCAGAAGTGGTACTTCTATTTTGGAACATTCCAAATATAGAAGTCTTTCTCTATTTTGTTAGTTTCTTGTTGAAGTATATATATTACCAATAGAGTTTTTCCCAAAAATTGTTTTTTGTTGATATTGACTCGTGTTTTCAAGTGAATTGAATTGAGTACCATAAAGTGATCTTATATGACTATAACCTATGAACTACATTTTAGAGTGTCTACTGTTGTTGTTTTTGCACATCTAGAGGGTTATAACCGTAAAAGTAGTTTCAGCAAGTAATGATGGCGTCTGCCACCATCTTTAGGATTGAGTTGTTGAAAGGGGGGATTGGATTTATAGTGGTCTTCAGCAATAGTAGTGGAATTAGTCGGTTCCATTGGAAAGTCCTCTGGCTGCTGGTAGCCATTCGTTCCACACGATTACTTTGGGACTTTCCCCATTGCTTTCTTCTCTTGTTTTTCTTCGCCTTTTCCAAGGTTCTACAATTTTTGTAATAAGGAACACTTTTGTCTATTTGGTCATGGTACGTTTGCTTTTTAGTTATAGGAATTGCACATACCGAGAACATTGATTTTGAAAATTTTTCTCTGCAAAATTACCAACTTGGAGTAGTAGTTTGTTTCGACACTCGAGTTTCATTTTCTTTTCATTATTGGCAATGAGAACAATTGACAACGGTTCAACGACAACGACCCTCTTTTTATAGGTTATTAAAGTTTTAAGAATTTTTATTTTATATTTTTGGCACGAATTGCACGTATTTTGTGTTTTTTTGTTGAAAGATTATGTTTCTGGCTTTGTTTTGTGAATAGATTTTTGATTATTAAAAAGTATTTTTTGTTTTGTTTTGTTTTATGGAGGTTTTTTTGGGTTATTAGTTTTATCATAGTTTGCGATCTGTTTTCAAAAAGCAATTTTGTTTGTTGATAAGAAGCAATATCGGGTAGTAAGGTTTTTCGATAATGACACGATCGATACTGTTGAGCTTGTTCAAATATTGAACTGGTGGGTGGTGTTTACTTTTAGTTTGGCTACAACCGTTTTATTTTTGTATACCCAGACTTTATTTGCCTGAAGCTAAGAACATTTTCACCAAGTTTGAATATTGAAAGTTGGAAAGTTTTGTATGTTTTTTTTCCGTGCAAAGAAGTGTTTACGAAAAGTTAGGTTAACAGCTGGAAATTGACACCATATAAAAACATCGGTAAAATAAACAAGTGAAATGATTTAAAAGTATATTTTTTTCCTGTGTATCATTGTACTAATGACATTAAAATTTTACGATAGTTGTTAATATAGAGATTTTTACAGGGTGTTGCAAAGTCTTCATGCACACGAAAATAAAATGAAAAAGAGAGAACAACTTTTTTATGTGTGAAAACGTTTGGAACATCCTGTATGTACAGATACTGGATCCAGTATGTTTATACAGGGTGTTCCAAAAGTCTCAATTTTTTTCATTTTTTATATACATATTTATATATACAGTATATAAAAGTCCAAATATATCCCTACTTGTTATGTACGCGTGTTATAGCACGGGCAACTTTGTAGTGTTGTGATAGGATAAAAACGGTGTTAACATGTTTTGTACAAATTGTACACGTTTTCGTTTAAATGTAGTTTTCCGTTTATTTTTGTATTTATTTTAAAACGGTATAAGATTTTTGGTAAATTGTTTGGTAAAGTATCTGGTACAATTGGAATTTCCAAAGAAATTGACTTTTATGGGTTTTTTCTTTGAAATTCTGTTGGAACGTCCATTTGGAGCCAAAGTAAACATTGATTATGGTTAAAACGTGTTTTGTACAAGGTAGTCGTTTAAATGTAATTTTTGGTTATTTTTATAGTTTTTTTAAAACGTTGTTGGGTTTTTGGTAAATGGTTTGGTAAAGTATCTGGTACAATTGAAATTTCCAAAGAAGTTGGCTTTTTTTGGGTTTTTCTTTGAAATTCTGTTGAACGTCCATTTAAACAGTTAAAACATGTTTCATATAAATTGTACAAGATTTCGTTTAAATGTAGTGTTTCGTTTATTTTTTACAGTTATTTTAAAACGGTATTGGATTTTTTGATAAACTGTTTGGTAAAGTATGTATCAGGTACAATTGGAATTTCCAAAGAAATTGGCTTTTTTGAGGTTTTTCTTTGAACTCATGTTAAAATAAACGGTGTTAAGGGTCAAAACGCGTTTTGTACAAAAGTACAAGATTTCGTTCAAAATGTAGTTTTTCGTTTATTTTTCACAGTTATTTCAAAACTGAATCAGATTTTTGGTAAATTGTTTGGTAAAGTATCTGGTACAATTGGAATTTCCAAAGAAATTGTTTTTTTGGGGGGTTTTCTTTGAACTCATGTTAAAATAAACGGTGTTAAGGGTCAAAATGCGTTTTGTACAAAAGTACAAGATTTCGTTCAAAATGTAGTTTTTCGTTTATTTTTACAGTTATTTCAAAACTGAATCAGATTTTTGGTAAATTGTTTGGTAAACTATCTGGTACAATTGGAATTTCCAAATAAATTGAATTTTTTTTGAGGATTTTTCTAGAAAGTTCTATTGAAACATCCCTTTCAGCCATTTTGTTGACATTTCCATCAGAACGAGTTTTTCCAAGGATTTCATTGCAAAAAGTGAGATGGAAAGAACGAATTGATTGTTCTCACTTTTTTCTTCTTCTCTCTTTTATCGCTTTAATATTAAAGTTATTTCAAAGTTTTGTGTAAGGTTTTAGTATCCAGTTCACGTTAACTTGGTTAGTTTTCGTGATTGTCGAAGATTGGAAGTTTGGATTGGAATGTCCTTTGAGAATTATTTTTATGTCCCAATTTTTTTTGTGTGTGTGTGTGTGTCAAGAAATAAAGTGACAGTCATTGGGTAGGATGTGATTACTTAGTTGACATGCTGAGTGCGTTTTGCTTCTGTCTGATCACAGGAAACGATGATGGGATTGGGATGGGGAAAAAAAAAGGTTTAGAAATTTATTTCAAAAAGAAGATTTAAGTAGCTGGATTAATGCAATCTCACGACAAGAAATTTTCTAACTTTAGCTCTACAAAAAATTGTTACTTTGTGGACGTTTGCGTATCGTCGATTCATAATTTGATTCTTCGTTATAATGTTAACAGTTGACATCATCCGTGTGCGAGATGATGAAAGTTGGTTATTAGGTCATGTCGTTTAATTAATTTGAGAAACACACAACATGGGTGATGATTGGTAAATAAATGAATGAAAATTAGCTGTATAGTGAATAAGAGTGGGGGGTGCTTGTGGTGTTGGTTAATAGAGTGTGATGGTAGCATCCGTCTGCCAGGCAACCGAGTGTGACAATTGTCTAGGAGCAATGACAACAAATGTTTCCAAGGACAAATTTTTCAAAGTCTGCTTTTCGAATGATGAGTTTTATTTTATTTTATTTTTTGTTTTGGAAATGTCTGTGTTGGTTTTTATTTTTTTTTTAAAGAGTATATTTATTTTTTCGTGTATTTTAGTTTGGAATGGATTATAAAGTGAAATGACAGCCCTTTTTTTTTCAGTTTTTGAAAGGAAAGGAAATAAAATCTCATAGAATGAGAGAGTTTGTTTTTTTTATGATGAGGAAAAGCTGTTCTTTTATTGGTAGAACTGTAATTTGTTTTGATTATAGTAGTGGAACAAAAAATGAGATACAATGCAAAAGAGATGAACGTGGAATTTTTGCTGGTTTTTTGTGAACACGTATGAAAAAGATACATGAGTACATTAAAAATGCTTTCTCTTTATAAATACCCTACTTTCATATACAGATATATTGCTTGTACACATAAATAATAATGCCAAAAAAAAAACTATCCTGATTTAGTTTCAATTTATGCGAATTAAAATTTATTCGCAACCTTTTGAGTGATTCGGTACAATATTCAATTTTATGTTTTGAGTGATTCCATATTGGATTTTTATACACGGTTCGATATAAGCGAATTTAAATTCTATGCTATCTTTGAGTGATTCGATATTTGATTTATGCGAGTTTTGAGTAATTTCATATTTTTGATATCTGCAACTGAGTAAAATTAGGTTTTTGTAAATATTTAATAAACTTAACTAATAATGTAAAATTTTATACATGGGGTGATCAAAAACTTTCCGGAAAATCAGAATAGACAATATTTTTTAATTTTCCGAGTACTTTTTTTTTGATCTCACGATTTTTTTTAATGTTTATTTTGTTTCATTTTTCATTAATTTGTAATAGAAACAAAAATGAACAAAATTCGTGTCTTAGCCTGGGATCGAACCAGGAACATTTATTGTTCACACCATAAATTATTGTGTACAATGTGTACAGTTATATTAGAATTTAATTCACATTCATTTTTTATATGAAATTGTGTTCCTTTCAGATGATCGATTTTTTTAAGCCTAAAAAATCGATTTTAAAAAAGAATATGAGGTTATTAATTTTTACCGAAATGTACCAAACTTGTGGCAGTGTAAAAAAAGTTGAAAATTTGAGGTAAAAGTTTAGTGTTTTTTAGTGAGTAAAACTAAATTTTTAAAACTTACCCGTACTAAATTTATAAAACTATATAATATAAATTTGTAAAATTTATAAATAAAAATATTTATAACTCGAAAACTTGAAAAGTGAAATAGCATTGGAAAATAATGGAAAATTGTATATAAACATGAAAACAAACATAGGTGATATCATAATGTGTAATCTGGTACCGGTAGCTAGTTTTGACAAATAAAATTGTATGCAAACATCATACATAAGTATTATAAACTGTATGTCAGTTGTCCCTTTGGGACTGTCAAGATAATAAATAAATAATGTATAATCTAGAAGCCAATTTTGACAAGTAAACACAAGTTAAACACTGTTTTCATAAACATCATTATCATCTTCATCATCATCTGAAAAGTGAAAGTCAAACCATTTTTTGGAGCAAATTTCAATTCAACTGGAAATGTCAAAAAAAATTACATAACTTGGCTAAATGATGAATTTCTTGTATAATTATCCATGATTCAAGTTGCGATAGATAAAATAGAAGTTTTCGAAGCAAAGCAGAAGTGTCTTTTGTCAACTTTTGCATTCCAAAAGCATGTGTTTTTTTCTCAGAACTTGTGTGTGTGTGTGTTTTTTGCACCAAAAGTTGAATGTTGTCAGGCAAGCCCCATGGCATAGATTTTTTTCTAGGAAGAGAAAGAGAGAGAGCGAAACACAGAAGAGAAGAAAACCCAGTTTGAGAACTAGAGATAACGAAAATAACGGAAATAACAAGCATGTCGGGTTGATTATTCACTGATTTTGTGTTATTTTACCTAATTCCAAACTGTCAGCATAGAGTTCCAAATGTGGCCTTAAATCCGTGGCCGGCGAAGGCATGTTGAACGAACGACACATTCTCACTACTACGCCATTGTGGAGCTGCTGGCGCATAACTGAACTAACAGTTACTACTACTCACTAGGCTTGTTGGCGACACCCGACTTTTTTGCTCTGAAAAGCTCGAGCTTTCCTCTCCGATTGGTTGGCGTCAATTGGTTGCCGTAAACTCCTCCGTCGTCATCCATGTCTCATCATTTGTATAACTTTTTGTTTGTGACTGTTTGACTGACACCTTTTTGCTCAAAATGTATAACAAATCTCTGATGGAAATGCATGTCTCATGGATATAATTTTTTGTTTTCGGTTTTTCCGCTCCCATTGGAGAATAGTAGACACCAGTAGGCGCCTCTCCTTGGGAATCACCTGACGGAACACACCTGCGCAGGTGGTTGAAGAAAACAGAATGCCTTTGTGTTGTTTGGTTGCCTTATGTCCTGGGGAAAAGAGCGAGAAAGATTTTTGGTTTTGCTCCCCCTCTATATACTTGTTTCCCTTCAACTTTTGTCGATGGTCTGTTCTTGTTGTTTAGTGTTCATCGTCCCCCCCCCCTCTCATTTTGATGTGTGTGTGTGTGTGACGTCAGGTGAGCCTGGAGGTGGTTTTCTTGGGATGATGAACTGGTACCCGCTGACCAGATGACGGTTTTTCTTGTGACCCGGTGGTTAAAGTGTGTAACCACCATAGTTTAGGTTTGCACGTCCATCAGTTTAATTGGACATTCCGAAATCTGTTCTAGTGTCTTGATTTGCACTACTTATATTGTTGTTCGTAAATGTCTAAAATTAGGTTTGGAAAGGTCGTAGATGATTTTAAAGATATCACAGTGTCTAGAGAAATTTTAAACAACAACACGATTTAAATTTACAATTATAAATTCCAATCAACTTACTCACCATCTAGCGCTATTTTGTTATATTGTCTTGATTTTCACTGATTTATGTGTTGTTGTTCGTCAATTGAAAGATTTAAAATTAGGTTTAGAAGGTGAAATCGTGAAAGATTTTATAATACCATGCTTTTGAGGGGTTAAACAACTATACAAACAATTTAAACTTTGCAAGTACAATTGATTCAACTCCGTGCTACAGCACAGGTTATCTTCTAGTTTGTTTTATAATGTCTTGATTTTCACTGATTATATTGTTGTTCGTCAAAAATGTCTAAAATTAGGTTTGGAAAGGTGAAATCGTAGAAGATGTTAAAGATATCACGTTTTTCAGGGGAATTTTAGGCAACAAGGCGATTTAAATTTGCAGTTAAAAATTTGAATCAACTTACTTCCCGGGATACCACAAGGCTCACCATTTGGAGCTATTCTGTTATAGTGTCTTAATTTTCACAAATTTATGTGTTCGTTGTTGTAGTTCGTCAATTAGAAGGTTTAAAATTAGGTTTAGATGGTGAAATCGTGGAAGATTTTACAATATCTTGTTTTTGAGAGGCAGTTTTAAATAGTAAACTAAAGTTTTAAACAACAGTATGTGCAAAAATATTCGTGCAAGAAGTGTGCTGTAGCCGGCATGTTCAGATCTTTAAACGCATTTTCCTCGAAATTGTTAAAAATGTTACTTAACATTTTTTTACACCAAGCTTTTCAATTTAAAATTTGCAATTAACAATCAACTCCGTGCTACAGCACGGGTTACCATCCAGTTTGTTGGTCTTGTTGTTCATGTCTGTTTGTTTTTGTAGTTTAGAGAAATTCGATTTGGAAATACGGGTATTCTGACATGATATCTGGTTTGGGTTTCAAATCAACTTTGGAACCCGAAACCAGCATTGTGAAGCGATGAATCAACTGCAAACAAAACCACAATAATAATAACAGGAGGAAATTACTCACGAAGCGAATGTTGACTTTTCCGCTTGGTCAACTGGAAGATACATACAGTAGATATATAACTAAAAGTATATATATATTTAACGGTTTGTTTAAGTTTGTTGTTGTGTTGTATATCAGCAGATCGAACTTTGATACACAAATTCGAACTTCCTAAATTTCGATTTTTACCTTGATTTTTATTTTTGTATTTACGTTTTATGCAACGAACTTGTCGATTGTTCTTTTCGTAAAATTCTACGTTGTTGTCGTTCTTTATATTAATTTTAATTGAAAGTCATTTCGATGCAATTTCATGCCCACTACCAGTCAAGTCTTGCTGTTGCTAATGATGGCCTTTGAAACCAAGTGGAAAAACTGCTTGGTAATGGTTGGCTGCTACGTAGGTTTTTTTTAATATTACGTAATTTTTTTTTTAGTAGTAGGTAGTTTATAGCTTCTTTCGTTGTTTGCTGGCAAAATTGTCACGAAGAAGAAAGAAAGAGATAAGATATCAAGATCCTGGATAGTATTGCAAATATCGTGGTTTTGGGAGTGTATTCCAAATGGTTGCTGTAGGAGAGATGTTTGCGTTGTGTCGTTGTTGTTGCTGTTGTTTTTTAGGTGGGTTTTGCAATTTAAGAATATGGTGTGGTTCCATTTTGATAAGCTGTCAACACGAGTAAAGTTGATGGAAGTGCTAGGGCGTGATTGTAAAAACAAAAATGTCACTGATCTTTCGCCAGCTTGAAATAATAATAATAAACGACGATGGAGTGTTTAACGAGCAACCTAAAGACATCCCCATTAAACTATTTAAAGTGTGTTTTTTTCTTCTGCATTTCAAGTTCGACAACAAGAATCGAAATTCACTTGATAAGAAAACAAATTTACACTTTTTTTAAAATTTAAAAAATATAGGTTTATGTAAAATTTTTGAAAGTGTTTGTAGCATGCATTTACATCGTTTAGTTTTTATACTCTTTATATCGCTCATTCCACGTAAACAAAAAAGGGACATGATTTCTTATGGGGAAATTTAATTCGAAAAGTCGAATAACTTGTTAACTTATTGTTTCTGGCTCTGCCTTGAATAAAAGGTTGTCCTTAAAAATAAAGTTTTTATCTAATCTTGGTTTATACTTATAAAAATCGCATATATAAATAAATAATCGTTTGTTTAAAACGTTTATCACAGTTCATAGGTTTTGTTTTTCTAGTTTATGCAAGATTTTATTTAGTTATCCTTTGAATCAAATAGTTAACAACAAAAAACTGGAAAACCCTTCGAAACGAATGAAAAATCAAAACAACCTTTGTTACGAATTAACCGTCATAACTCGAGAGGGATTTCATTAGATTTGTGAAAAAGTTTTGGATTTCTTGACCGTTTTGGAGAGATCAGATTAAACGTGCACACAGTTGAATAAACTTTTCTGAATGTGCGTGATGGTCCCATATTTTTGTTTTCAATCTTATTTCAAAAAATTTCGCGTTGAAGGGTGTATATAGTAGCATGTTGGATTGCGTGAGATAGGTGATCATTTCCACCCCCCACCTTTTTTTTTGTAGTAAGTGGGTTGGTAAAATGTGCGCGTGATGTGGAACACCTTATTTATCAGCATTTTGTTTTTAGTTCTAATTTTAGCATTTGATGATGATGATGATGATGCACCCCCTACATTTTGGTACCTCGTAAAAAATGGTTGTATATTTTTTTTTTTTGATATTTATTTCCTTCTTAGTCGACTTGTTTTTTTATATATATGTCGACTATTGTTTTGGAAGCGATTATCACGACGTTCCATCTTAGCTTGAAAAATTTATGACCAACAAAAATATATAGAGGCATGATGATGATGTGTGTGTAGAATGATAAAGGTGCGTTCACAATGTGTTCGTTGATGTTTCTTTTAGGGAATGCTTTTTGTGTTGAGGGAACAATTCTTATATACTTTTTTATACTCTATTATTATTATTATTATTATTATTATTATTATTAGCTTCACTTGTGAGTTTGTGAGTGAATTGGACGTATATTGCCATCGACAGTCGTTTATGAGAATATTAACAATCCAGTGTACCAAACAATAAAACGCATAAAATGAGAAACGCTTAAATCAAAAACCGCATAAAAGTCCAATGTGAAAAAAAATCGCATGTATACATGAATTAATTGAAAATTTGCAGAAACCAAAAATAAAATTACTCAAAACTCAACGTATATCGAAAATTACTCAAATTTCTCATAAATCAAAATTCTAATCAATCAAAACGTGCAGAAATCAAAACTGGAATTCACTCGAAACACGCATAAATTTATATCGAATTTTACTACTCATTTCATACATTTTAATTCGCATAAATCGAAAAATGGATGTTTTTTGCAATATATTTTAATTTGCATAAATGGAAATTCGCATAAATCGAGAAATGGATTATTTTTTTTTTGCAATACGTATGTACTGCATATACTTTTTTGCATATCTGTATATGAGAGTATATAAATAATATGCTTAAAAAGCATTTGTAATGTACTTTTTATACTCTTTATATTAGCTTCAATTGTGAGTTTGTGAGTGAGTGAGATGGGAATTGAACGTATACTGTAATTACAGTTTTTTATGAGAATATAATGTACAGTCCCCAATGTACCATAAAAAACGCATAAAAAGCATTTTTGATGTACTCATAATAACTCATAAAAACGAGAATCGCATAAATCAAAAACTACATAAGTCCAATGTAAAAAAAAACAAAAATCGAACAAATAAAACAATAAATCGAAAATTTCAGAAATCAGAAATGAAACTACTCAAAACTCGCATTAAAACAAATATCGCGTGACTGAACGATCGCATAAGTTTAATTTACCATAAATCGAAATTCGCATAAAATCAAAAAATGGAATCATTCGAAACACGCATAAATTGAAATTACTCATAGATTTTAATTCGCATAAATCGAACCATGTAGAAATCAAAAATGTATTGTTCGCATTATGTATGCACAAACAGTATATGACAGTATATAAAGAGTGTGCTTAAAAAAAAAGTTTTTGCCCGAAAAAGTCAAGTGAGATATCATTTTGGAACCTTTTTATGTCATATTTTTCATGTAGGGGTGTTAGTTTTTGTCAATGATGAAAACCAATTACGTTTTTCTCTTTACTGTTGAAATGTTGGTATTTTTTTGCATTTTTGTTTATTTAAACTCTTAAGAAAATGATGGAAGGAATTGCGGGCAGCAAATGGCCCCCAAACACATCCATCAATGTGTTTTAGTTGTTGAAAAAAGCCTTTGGAAAAGCTGAAAAGTTTGGCTTTCTTTTTTTTTGGTGAAGACATTGTGCAGAAGGTGGTAAAGATAACAGTTTTCTATTTGACACAAAGAGTTGTTTTGGTCCAAGTTATCGATTGATAAGTCTGAACCAAAAATAAGTTATGAAATATTTTTTTCTTTTTCCAGATAAATGATATCCTATAATTGAAAATTTCTGAATCTGACATGTACAGAGTGTTCCTAAAAAT
>JAQIWH010005220.1:0-15124 GCA_034695005.1 Cryptops parisi
GGCCCTCAGACTTTATTTAAATCAGAAATACAGAAATGACGATGTGATGAGGATGATAAACATGGAACAGGGTTTTTTGTAAGCAACACTTTGCCAGGTAAAACCGATATATAAATACTGTCAAGGTCGTAATTAACGCGACCTGGATGTCTCCAAATTTGACAGATAAAATTATCATGCAGAATTAATTAGTATACCAAATTTCAAGTGTACGATACTGGGAACATAAGTAAAAACGACTTTGAATCATCGGGACATGTTGACACTTGTTTTACAACCAGTCAAGTTAAATAAAAGATTGTAGTAATATTATTAAAACTAGAAAGTTAAGAGTGCTGTAATACGGAAAGTAATCCTTTATTAAAATTCAAATATTACACTTAACAACGCAGTGTGAACGTAAACACATACACGCACAAAAACAGAATTCGATAGTCTTCATTAAACAATACTGTACTGCGGTACGTTTTATTTTCTTACATTTTAATTTTTAAAATTACATTTTCACTGTAAAGCGAGCAACACCCCTGAAAAACGCAAACTAAAGTATCGATGATGTAATTTAGTGTAGGTTTTATTGCTTCATCTTATTTTAGCTGATGATAAATTTTCGTGTTAGACGCAGCAGCACAGATAGATAAATCAGGTCGTTCCATCTCAATTAATAATAGATGTATGCTTAGACGTACAAATAGACGTATGCTTAGACGTAAAAATAGACGTATGCTTAATTTTTATTGACAGGTAATCATACTGAATATAAACATTTGTTCAGCGAGATTTTTCCCCACTTCAGACTTAAAAGAAAAACTAAACCCAACTGAAAAATTTCTACTTCACCACACGTATTAAAAAGACCACTCAAGTTTTCACTCCATACTGAAACACTGTACAGGAAAACAATTTCTCATCCCTCTGAAAAACCGATGAAAATATATTTCATAGTTCAAAGCTACACTTTATCTACACTCTCCACAAACCTCGTTAATGCGATTATTTTCCACCTAAACGTTTGCCAAATGCCAAGTAAATAAATCCGCCTCACCCAATTCGCAGTAGTGAAGTTCCTTGGTTGTGAAATTGTCTGATTCCATCGATACACGCGAACAAAATAGCTCGGTTTTTATTTACGATCTGCATCTTGACGTGACCAGACTCTCCATTCTCCGATCACAAAAGTGGACGATACATAACTTACACTTGGAAAGATTCATGGACCTCAGCAAAGGTTCAGTAGGCTCTGCTACAGTGGGAGGTGTGAAAACACCCACTCAAAAATTTTCGCAGCAATTACCTTGTTGTTGCGCATTGGTTCCATTGTCATTAGGCGCTGCATGCACCACTTAATACGGCTCGGTGGTCATAATGAATGCCCCCATTCCCCCCAACAAACACAGATAATGAGTGCAACAGCGGCAATTTCATCAGGTAAAATGCCAATCCCGATCAATCGAAAACCCAACCCACATACACTTCCATACTTCTACAACTGAAACAATTAGTCCTGCAAACTAACTAAAAAGGTGAAATTCACTCTTTGAAACTTATCTATAACTGAAACTTATCAATAACGATTTAACTTTTTTTTTTGCCCTTAACTCTTTATGTTTACAAATCCCAGTGATGAACTTTCTTTTTAGTGTCTTCACACTGTGATTGATTGTTGCTATGACGTTTAAACGTTTAAAGTCGTTTTTAAATGTGCACATTCGTCGTTGTGTGTCAGTGTACTTCAAATTATAATCTGGCCTTAAATTGAAGATACGATTAATGCAGCGGAAAATTGGCATAATATAATCGAAAAGTTAATGAGTATAATCAAAGTTATTAAAGGAAGATTATCCTTATTCTAGCGAATCAGAGGATGTAAAACTAATTCACATTTCACTAGCCCGTTAATAACTGAACGAATAACCGAATTTGTTTCAATTGTTGATACGTATTTTTTGCTTTCATTAAGAACTGTTTTCCTGCTACTTACCGTACATTTTTATTAAAAGTTCAAAAACTTATCGGAATATTAAAGTACATTACTTATTATAATTTTTCGGAGACTTTTTGTACTTCCCGTGTAATGTACATATTTCCCTCTCAAATAAACAATATCCGATCCGAAATACAATAGAAGCCACTTAATGTATTTGCCAAAGGGCCAATCTTTCATTGTTTTAAACAGCAATCTTAAAATAAATATTTTTATATAAATCATAGATACTTCAATCCAAACCATTATTTCTTAAGTGAAGAAATGTCAGCAATATTTAAGCGAGTTGCAATTGATTTCATTGCCTAACATCAACTTTCTAAACGTTAAACTTATGTATGTAGTTCCTTTTGTTATAATGATATTCATCGTAGTTATTATAATTACAATGTATCACTGAGACTAAACAATCATGCCAATATCAAACTTAATTATCATAGAATGAGACATTTCAATGTCGAACAACTGCAAGGCTATTCCAAGATTTTAACACACAATACTATCTTGAGAAGCTAATGCAAAACATTCCGAGTATCTCTAAAGCAGAAACGTTAAAATGATAGCAAACCAGCCTTTCCAGTCCGCGAAAAGTTTTTCCTATCTTTTGGCGGTGCACGAGTGTAAAAAAAGATTGAAAACCACTGCTGTGAGAAACAAGAACACGAAATGTAATGGAGTGAGAATCTCACAGTTTTGCAATAAGAGTCGACATGAAATTATACTCTCATGGCCTATTCATCATCTTTGTCGCTGCAGCCTCTTCCCGACTCAGTGAATGGCGTTAATGTATCACAAGCCCAGATGCAAGACTCGAGAGGATTTATTAAACGCTCAGCGGAAATAAGTCAACGCCAACGCAAACGTGACAGTTCAATACTTTGCGCCTAGCGCAGGAAATGACGTTGTAGCGGTTCTGCTGATCGGCTGTAATGCACATATAGCACTTGCTATACACAGTCTAAGAGCCTCCCTAGGGCGATTTGAACACAACAAGAATAATGTATCTTCTTTTAACTTTTACTTCACTTGTATAGGAAAAGTTACTAGGAGAAGAATGGTTTTAAACAACTTTAAACATCAAACTTTCTGCAACTAACAAATCTTGTCATCTAAATCAGCAGTGTGGTCTCCAAAGTGTAGTCGCAAACAAATACAGAATGTCCGAAAAAGATCTCTCGAGTTTTTAAACAAAATTTAATTAATAATTTACGAGAGCTGTACGTCAATGTTGCACCATTTACAGCACAACAGAGATCAAAATGGAATCTACCAAAGACCACACTGGGTTCATATCCATAAGAACTGTTGTTATTCTATGACTTTGGATTTTTTTGGGGTGAAGCAACTATTTGAGCACGGTCTATACAGTTCGGCCTGGTTTGTCAGTGCATGATTTCTATTAAAACTCCGGAGTTATTCTCGGACACCCTGTATTTAGTTATTTTTTCTACATGTACTGTATGTATAGTTCTATTATCTTACCAGTAAAGAATTTGCGATGATAGGTCACAGATCTAAATGTACAATCATTAGATTTTTTTATCTGAAGTTTAGGTTCACAATTAATCAATTAATTTTTTAACTACGTTGTGGTTAAAAAATCCAATATTTTTTTTTTATAAGCTCACAAATTTATTAGTTACATAAATGGAAGTTGATATCGTTTCCGCTAGATGGCCAGAAGCATGGCAATGAATTCAGAATGGGCGATTTTAGTGGTCGACCAGGTTATGTTGCAAGGTGTGTAGGTTGAAATTACCTATAAATGGGATGTGTGCTTTGATACCATGGGAGCCCACTTTTGAGCATCTGTGACCACATGTGAAAACAATGTTGTGCGACTATTTTCCAGTCCAAGATTTTCACATCTGCTATGGATCAATAATTACACGCCCTTCAAATTGCCCTCTAATTTATGGACACCATGTGTTTTACGATAGTCCAACACAAATTAACCACACACAAAAAATCATACTCAAACACTTATGACCCTAAAATTCAACAATCCGTTTTTGAATTCTCTACTCATTAAGTGGTGTTTCAAAGAATATTAGATTTAAGAGGATGGTCTTTAACTGACCTTTTACTCTTAAAGAAGCAAAGCTGTAGTAAATCATCTGGCGTAGACAACCGACTCTTTACATTCGCAGTAACGCTGTCATCAGTACTGCCACAAACGTCTACAACGCTTTACTAATTTCAAGAAGGAATTGTTTATGTACGCGCACAATTTTTTGGCTTGGAGCCATCGCATTTTGCAAACTAACATTTGTTCAACAGCCTTTAGCAGCCTCAACTTTACAACTTCGCTGCAGTGGTTTCATCGATTATAGCTTCTCAAGAGTTTAAACGAATTTGCTAAACGGGATTAACACAAATTCCCAAGCAATCACGATGCTCGCCTGTGAAAAATCTCCACCAAAGCAAAAGCAGTAGGGGCAAGTCTCTTTAGCGCTCCATTCTACTTGAGGTCTTGCAAATTCCCTGACACTGCACCGTGTGGCGTTTTCTGAAAAATGGCCAAAGCGCATGCGCTCTTGCAACAACTATCAAAGTGGCAATGCGCCACCATAGCTGGCAACATGAACAGGTGATTAATTACCCACCTCAGACGTTGCGTTTTAATAACGATGTAGCCAGACACGAATGGTAAGAGAGGGAAGATGGAGCAAATTGGGTCGATTCATTCTGCCCCACCACACACGCCCTCGCACTTCCCATCCCCACCTTTCTAGTGCCTCCTCTTCATCCTCCACGAATAGGTGGAGAAAAGAGTGGTAAGAGAAACTGTCGCCATTCCTTCTCGTGGCCAAATGACAAAGACATCTCACTGACTGCGGTTCGCAAAATGGAAGCACGCCTCCCGTCTTTACGATTGCTTTATTATAGGCTTTAAGCCGAGACAACCCTTAATGAGGGGATAAAATTGGTGTGACACAGATTAAAATGCCGTACATGTAATTGTACACCAGTGGTAACTGTTGCCAGAGTGTCCTGGTAGGTTACAGAGTCGCAAACAACGCAGAGATTTCAAAATTCTTAGCATTAGCGTTACATTAATCCAATATCTGGGTTTGACAACAATTTTCCAGAAAAATGTAGCACCAAGATAAGGTTGAAATGGACAAAACCATCATCAAAATATTCAAAACACCATTTACTCATGCTGTAGCACGGGACTTAAGTATTGTAAACCATCGAAGAACGCTGGAAACAAATTTTTTGCTGCGATAAAGTTTTGCGACTTATGACAACGTGGAAATGAACAGTATTGTTGGAAATATGATGACGTTAAAAATAAATTTTCGCTGACGATACATTTTAGTGTGATACAAATGTTTGACTGTTTCTTTATTTTTAATGTTAACTTTATTTCTGAAACTTTCAATAGCATATAGTTCTAATTTAACGCAAATTTGTACTGCAGTTTTATTTCAAAACAATTTAAAGTGTGTTAAAATAACGCATTTATTTCATTATGATGCGTTATCCCCGCCTTGTTCGAGAATAAGACGAGGTACATTTTATTTCTTACTTTCACGTAATTCTCAGGTGTTTTTTTTTTTAGAGATGTGTTTACATATATTTTATGAATATTGTACAGTAATTATATCTGTCAAAACGTGTATAATCTGTGAATCACGTGAAAATATTCTTGCCACAGTAATACTGAATTGAAACAACACAAATAATAGCATATGCTATAGATCATAAATATCGGTTTCATTAGAATAATAACCACCCTCAAATTGTAACCGTAGGAAATACCCACATTTTCAATAATAACTGCGGTTATTTATTCGATTAAAAACCGATACATCGTTTTTCATGCCAGTATGTTCATAAAACAAAAACCTCATTAAAACTGGCGTCACGTTAAATACTTCATCATTAAACGCGATTAAATGATAAAAAAAATAATCATTCTTTAATCACTCAACCATTCCCAAGCACCTGCAGTATTGCATTACTTGCATATTTGTTATACACTGGTCAGAGGTTAATTAAATGAAAAGATAATGACATAGGGGTTCCATCGGATCAATTCGGCTATTAGGCCCTAGCGACAACAAGATGTTCCAATAAAGTTGTAATTAGACTCGTCTGATGCATACTCAAGAGTTCAATTTTCAAATCCATTAAAATGAAATTCAAATACTGCGTAGCATCGATTTTGAACCATTTACTTTAAACTTTTCGCTATAAAAATAAAACGAAGAAAAATCGAAGTTGACGTTAAGTCTGTATATGAAAATCATCCAGGAGGTTATAAAAATAGAGAATAAAAAAAAATCGGAAAAAAAAGAAGATAAAAGTACGGATAAGGGAAATAGCCAATAAAAAGTAGTTGTAGACTGAAAAGAAGCGAAAATTCGAGCTATAAAATGACGGAGGCGAAGGACCTTCTTCGCCTTCGAATGTGACCCGATAAAGCCTTTACATTGGCAGTAGGATTTTGCTGGTATCATTGGATCACTAGGACCAAGAATGGTTTGAAGAAACGAAAGGGAAAAAAACGATACTTTCTTTTTATGCATTTGATAATACGTGAAGAATCGAATAAAGATGAGGTCCAGTCAGTTGACTCATCGATTGCGTGATGGACATTTCAAAGACTTTTTGAAATGCCGACGAGGTGAAAACAAACAAAACAAAAAATTATCGGGAAAATATGGCTGACGTGAAAAAATGCGCCAATAGTATTTCAGATTTTCTTTTACAGTTTTTACACCCTGTTTTCTTCGGTTAATAATATCCTGTCATCTTTTTTTTCTTCATAAATACCAAGCAATCACTGCGCAATTTTCGTTTGCATGTCTAAGAAAAGTGGTAAACGGTTAAAAACAAATTCACTTACTGATTGTACATTAAACTTACAAATAACGTAGCATTTTGCAATTTGCCCATAGCGAAACGTGAGAATCATTTATGTATGCATTTTCGTTATCGTCTTCTCTTAACAAAAGCTTGTCAAAATTGAAAGTTTCATAAAGATGCGAGCCATATGAACTTCTTCAAAAAAATTGGTACGTGTTTCAAAAGACTATTATTTATTGACAAACTACTTAGTCTTCACCGCTGGATGGTACAAGTGATTAATGAACAATGAATTCGCATCAAGAATCATGAATACACAACGATCATCAATATAACGGAAAGTGATGTATGGTAACATTACATAATGAAAAAATCTATCAATATCATAATAATAAAAAGTCGGTGGAAAACTGTAATAATAGAAAGAAAAGTCGATAGGAAACTATAATAACCAATAAACTATTTTACACAAAAACTTTTTATAAAACATGATAACCGAGGAAGTTTTAAGGAAATATACATATACAGGGTCTTCCAATAAACTGTTCACAAACGATAAGTTATACAGCGTGCCCGAAAAGAATTCTGTTGAGTTTTAAATGAAATTTAATTAATGATGTTTTGAAAAGAAATGTACATTAGTGCTAATAAACATCTAAGTTTACTAAGTTGCATCAGTGTCACCTTCATTGTTGGCATAACGTGGGGCATAAGAGTAAGATTCATTGTTGGCATAACGCTGAGGCAACTTAAGAGTTAATTGTTGGCATAACGTAAGGCAATCAAATTACAACAATGAGCTGTAATAACTAATGAGACGGTAAACTGAAAATTTACTATCTCCAAAAAGTAAAATGGATCTAGACACTCCGTGGGTACTATACCAACCACGGGGGTTATTTTCTAGTAGCATATATTATTAAAATAAAATCTTACCAGTTTATTTACGTGTTATTGTTTACTCAATGTATGCATTATTTACAGCCCCGCAGAAATCATAATGAAATTCTATCTCAGACCACAAACAGGTAATATTTATACGAATTGCTGTTATTCAATGGCTTTTGATTTTCTTTGGGTGAAACCATTACTGCAGCATGCTGTGCATGTACAGTTACATCTGTCAGTGTCCATCAGATAGCCAGTTATCTGATGGACCCAATGGAACTTAAGTATAGTACAAATAAACTCAAAACACCATAAAAAATGGTTTAATAAATAAAAAATAAATTTACATCTCCATTGTTTCCGGACACCTTGCATAATTCACAAAAACCACTATAATACCGGTACTGTGAACAATATGAAGAGGTTAGTTGAAAAATTCGTTTTAAAGCGTACGTTAGTTAGTTGTTTTTAAACGAGTTTGCCTCGATTTATGCGACGATTATTTTCCACTCCAATCTCGCATAAATTGAAAATAAACATATAAATACCACATCATATGAAATACTCATGAAGAGGCAAAACTTAAGTTATTCATCAACTTGAGCACCATCCCAAAAAATTACTGTACCTAAAAGCTAATTTATTTTGCATATAACGGAAAATGTGGAATGTTTTCTTTCCTCGTTAATTAGCAAAATCTCATAAATTAATCACCAGTCGCTATAATACTGTATATCACTTTCAGTGCTTTATTGCTGTTGATAATTGCGCATTTCGTGATTCGTAGTTTTACATTCATCGCTTATTGATTACCAATATTGTCCAATTTCTGTAATTACCACACCAAATTTCATGTAGTGCAGTAATGCAATCCATTAATACAGTAGATATCAATTATACGACATTCCCTTTTATCCGATATGCCATATAATCATACAAATGCAGTATTGTAACCACTCAGAATGAGATTGAATTTGTTGATAGATATCATTACTAATTTCTATTTACACTGTTTTTATATAAACATGTCTAATGAAACGAGAAAGTGCAGTTTCTGAAACAAATTATATAGATGACATTTGGTTATATCAAATGAACTTTTCTGGAATCCAAAACCTCCATATAGCATGGCCACAAACTAATGGATCACGAAATCTTTTGAAAGCAAAACTGTGTCAGAAACCTTATGAAAATCGAAAAACTCGATTCGTTCATCAAGTTAGCAAGTAAACAGGAAACAAGAGTGACTGGATAAGAAAAAAAAATTGCCAGCAAAATGTGACAATTTGAAAGTGCAAAAAAAAAAAAAAAAAAAACAAAAACAAAAATGTCATCAAAAACCATTTCACTTGAGTATATCGCATTTGCATGGCGACTTGTGATTTATGCAATACAAAGATTTTGGAAATGCACAAACGATTTCAAGAGGAGGTTAGAAAACCAAGACTCCGGTCGTTACGGATTTTTTTGATTTTTTTGGTGTTTTTTTTTTCTGACTTACAATAAAGAAACCCAGATCTCTCTCTTTATATGAAAGTGGAAAAGAAATAGCACTTAGTAAAGATATAAAAAATAAAAAAAACAAAGCTGGCTTAGATTTCATCCCACTTGCCTATTTTACTTCTCGCAACATTAAGCACGTGGATGAGATTTATGAAGTAGATGAAGTTTATAGCACAAAAGGGCCAATGAATTCGAAATTCAAAGTAACACTAGGTTTTAAGAATTGATAGTTGTATGCAAAAAACACTACACCCCCCCAACTTATGTTAAAAACACAGCAAAACACAAATGACAAGGTATAAAAGAACAACAACGGTACAGTAACTAAAAACCTTCTAAAAACAACTATAACAAAAAAGCATTTAAATTCTGTATTCATACACTTCATTTTCCACAAGAATAACCTCGGGCACCACAAAAGATATTGTACTACAAACTGTTTGGAACAGAACTTTGCAGATTTTTTTTATCAAACTTTTATAAATAAATCTTTTTTTTTTAACCGGACTTAAGGCAAATTTTTGGGGAAAACGAAAAAACTATCACACACAACTAAACTGGAAAACACTTAATTTTCATATAATGCCCTTATTATGCACATCCTTGGCGATACTGTAACTACATAAAAACACATTTTAAAAAATTAGTAACTACAAAAAAATTAAACAAAACCAACTCTTCACTAGTTACAATGAGCGTCAGAGTTGGTGGACTTCGGTCCTTTAAAAAAACTGCTTTAGCATGGGTCACATATAGAAATTAACTAAATCCTTAAGAATGAAATATCTATATTTCGACGAAATATCATGCAAAAGTTTAATATTTAGGTTATAGAACATAAAATAACTTGAATATTTATGAAAAACTGAGCCATATTCCAGAGTGTATCAAAATGATCTATACAAACTAAACTATAGTAATAAAGTCTAGGGACAAACAAGCAGAGAATGTCCTATAAACATAGAGTCGGAAACGCTTGCTTCCGGAGTTAATAAGACGGTTTGAAGTTTGTCTGCAATGGCGATAGAAACAACAAGCTAGGCGATTTGATGTTATAATTTCGCAGGCCATCGTAGTCAGCAATGTAGCGAAGCACAGTAGATGGATATCTCTTTATACAATAGACACTTCCTGTAACACTCCCAGGAAGTGTAAGATGGTTTCCTTCTTTAGAACACGTGGTTAATAAAACTTTTGTGTTTTTTGAAGAATCTTGGCAAAATGAGTTATGATCAATTTGATGATACGAGGTTTGATAACTTACGTTTTTTGTAGGTATTTGCCTCTCAGAAAGCTTTGCGACGCCCCAGTTAGCGTTGCCATTGCATTGCGGGAGAAACAGAGAGCTAGGCGTTAGTAGTCGATCGGCACTGGAGTAACCCAACTTTCCCCGATTGACGGCGAATTGAAATAAAGAACGTCAAAACCTATTGTTTGGACGTTCCGTGTTTTTGCACGGGAAACCCATCTAGTGATTAATAAGGGTCCAAGTCAGGATTTAGGTCATTTTATTTATTGTCAGCGCATCCCAGAGAGACAAATAATTACAATGACTAAAGCATACAAAAATTCAACAATAAATACGAATTAAAAATTGTCACTATGTATAACGTATTTGAAAAGATCAATTTTTGTTTCTCTGTAGCTGGCATGTAAGTAATGACATTTGAACCCCTGCCACGGTATAAATAGAATGTAGTAGCTCTACTAATGTAGATTCAGAAACGCTAAAAAACCAAAATTTGGCAAAAATGTGACTTAAGCCTGTTAAAAAAAATCGATTCATTTGTTCCACAGAAAAACCATACTTTTACACCGTGCGAAGCACGAGATTTTCTAGTACACTATACACATCTACTGTATGTACAGTATGAGCAGGTTATATAAGACACTATTTGACATACACCTGTACTCATTCCTGGGAAACTTTTGCTAATTAACTACAGATTTTTATGAACAACCCATTCAATTAAGTCTAAAACTATTTGTCTAGCTCGACTAGTGTAAGTGTAAAAAAACAATACTAAATGTAATTGACTACCGATGTTGTCATTACCTTAAAAACCCATCAAATTTACCTATAATGGTACTGTATGGTCGATTTTTTGTTTATTTTAAAATTTTAGACTGCAATGGAGTAAACTGACAATGTATACAATCAGAAACAAGATTACATTGCGATAAATAAAACAGCAGTTTACTATACTCCATTTCACATTAGCTGACACGGAATTGTCAGCTAATGTGAAATGGAGGCAGCTTGAGGCAGTCAAGGGGCGAGCTAGGTGATCACTGTGTGACCACTGATCACACAGCAACTGAAACGTGTGAGAGGTACGCTCGTCAACCATTGGCTGATTCATTTAGCTTCCTCATAATTGTGCCAGCAATTCTGTCAGCTAATTTGGGATAGAGTATAATATCCTACGCAAGGCCATACAATATATTCCTGAACAGTATCTTTAAAATGAATACAATTACTAATGCAGCTTAAATTCGTACAAAATACACATCTACAATCTGCAATTCGTACAACATACAATCTTTATTATAACTGAAAGTAAGAGATGGACGAGTATTTCACTGTACAAGACAAAAATATTTTCTTTATTTACAATAAGAAACACTTCTTAAAAGTTCTGCTTTGTAGTACAAGTAAAACGAAAATTCATTTCTTAACCAAATTTTCTTGACTAACTATTCCTTCGGTTAACATGTACAGTACACAAAAAATAAAGAATGTGCATGTACTCAGTAGTATTTTATATCAAAATCGTGTAAAAAACACACAAAATTTTATATATAATTCATATACAAAATTTGCTTTGTTCCTTGTTTAAATTTTGTGATTAAAAAGTTACGTTTCCAGAGTTCATTCATCAACTGAGCTCCGTCTCCTTTTTAATCTGAAAAATCCCAGCGTGTTAGCTAGTCACCTTAACTACCTTAACCACAAGCCTGTAGAATGTACCATTTTGAATGACCAGCAATTTAAAACACTTCCACGGGTGAAATTATTCCACTAAACTCGTGTACCATTCAAGAATTCTTCGCATTCCAATGGCGCACCGTACTTTTAAGCAGTACTGCATTGCATTAGTAAAAACCAAAAAATATAGGGCTTAAGTACACACTTGAAAACTGGAACGCTGCTCCATTTCAAGCAACAAGACTGAGAAACACAGGACAAAATAAGAAGTCAAACAGTTGACGGGGCACTCTAAGGATGAAAATAAAGGAAATAGAGACAAGGGAATGAAGTTAAATAAGTAAAGAAGAAAAAAGAGAACGGTTTGGAATGGCCAATGGCTCTAGTACTGTTTAGTGACTCAGTTGCTGTCGTCAGCGCCTCCAGTGTCCGAAAAACGTGAATCGAATGTGAAGGACCTGAGACAGAATGAGAGGCAACTGATCAAGCGTGTTCCAGGCGGTGAATGCCAAACAGATAAAGAAAAAAATAAAGATTGAAGACATACGAAAAAGAGACTGGGATGAAAATACGCTGAAGAAAGAGCAAAATAAAAGAGAATGGTAGGAAAGGAATCGTTTTTCACAGGAACAACAAGCAACTCTAGTGTTGCCTTGTAATCTGGGCGTAATGCCATCAGTTATGACCACGAAATGGAACGAATAGGAAAAGAACTCCTTTTACAAGCTTCGATGATCAACAATGAAAAAACAAGAAAACCGAAAAGTCATGCAACCAACCAAAGTCATGCTACCCAAACCCAACCCAATATGGGTTTCTTTTTTACTTTTGAATGGAAACAAAATCGTTGTCATTTATTTACAAGACAAACGGTTTAGGGAAACAAGCAAACTAATAGTGCAAAGGTGTCTAACATTTCTTTTGTGCATATGTTACTAGCAACGTATAAATATCTATATTTCTAAAATTGTTGTAAAACGAATGTGACGTCAAAAACCGGTTGTAAAAGTGTGTGTACACACTTTAAAAGATAATGTTTTAAACATCTTAGCTGATTTATTGCTACTTTGTATTTGTTTGTTTCTATGAGAAGTGAAATTCATAAAACAAAATAAATAAAATAAAATATCAATGTTAAACTAGATATAATCGAGTACTTTGGTCTTTGTTCCTCTACTTTGTTATGCATCCTAGATTTGACTATGAATGCACTTGGACTGAAGGATAAGAATAAATAAATAACCCCTCTGGAGTTAGAGAGTGGCCAGTGACTCGCCCCTGCTGGTTACCATTTGGGTCAACGGTCACTTGCGATGGGAATGGCACGCTAGTTATACAGATATTTGAGCATTTTGTAACTAAAATTTCTCTTGAAAATTCTGGAATTCTTTAACTAAAACTTTTATAGACATTCTATGGATTGCCTAGCCTTTTCATAATGTATGAAATAATACATTGTATACAACTATTTAGGTAAGTTAAGTTTATATGAAGCATTGTTCTTATTTGAGCAGATTATATTTGATAAAGTACGGTATACTGTAATTAAGTGTAAAGTTACTTTTGTCAATATATGCCCAACTTTACAACTTTATTTCTTAATTACAAGAAAACAAAAATTGATAAAATGAAACAGATTACAATTACATGCTCACCATCTGTGAAAGTTATGCTACCTCGTCATTAGGCGACGAAAACTTTTTCCTTGATACACGTGGACGTTACATGAAAAATAATTTCCTTATTATGCGATTCTTGTCAGGTAGTGCACGAGCGACTGAACGTTGCTGAAGTTTGATCACTTACAGCAATAAAAATTTAGTGACATTCGATTTTCGACTAACGCCATATTTTCGTGCAACTTAAAACTCACATAAATCGAGTAGCTTCAGTACTAGCGTAATTCAAATATTCGCCCATACTTGAGGTTAGCTTTATGTACAGAAAAACGAAACGCAATATACTGTAAATAGTTGAAGAATTCACATATTCTATTTCACTAAATGTTTTAGAGAAGTAAAGCAAAATCTTCAAATGTCACAGTACCACTATTAATAAATGGGTATATTAAACATAATCATATTAAAAATTTCATTCAAGCATAGAAATGCAAAAAACGCACGAATAAATACGGGTAATACTTCGTAAAATTAATTAATCATTTTGAAACCTCAAAATATAAAGAAAGAACAACCTACCCTACAAAAAAATAAAATATCGTACGGTATAAAAAAATGCAAAAACATTATCTGCAGAAAATTTCTAGACTACCGAAAGTTTGTATAAAATAAAAATCGCTGTTGGAAATGATTAAAAAAAGCAATGAAAATATCGTTTAAAAAGTTAAATCTAAAAGTTGAATCATTGAATGTTAAAATGTAATGAATATTTTTCATAATAAATATAAAACAAAAAACATACCGACATTTTTTAGAAGCTGAAGTCATAGTTTAGCTAACATCAAGGGGGGAAAACAATGGACAGTTACAAAAAATAAAATAAAATAGTTGTGACTAAAAAATTTACGAGCTATTTTAAAGCTGACTTTGGTGAATAGAAATTGCTTTTGGAGAAAGCAAAAAATAACAAATACTTCACTACAAACTGAAATGTATATAGTATATGTAAAGGCGAGTTTCGGAGTAACTTTCATAATATACTTCAAATCCACAAGAGACAAAATTTGAAATACAGGATGTTCGAAAAAGAACTCTGTAATTTTAAATAAAATTTAATTTATGTTGAAGAAATGTATGTAGCATATATTAATAAAGAGAGATGTCACGTGTTTATTTATTACTCAGTGTGTGCATCATTTACAGCCCTGCAGAGATCAAAACAAAATTCGACCTCAGACCACAGTAGGATAAGTATATTCATAGGATAGGAATTGCTTTTATCGCAGCTGTTATTCAATGGTTTTGATTTTCCTTGGTGAAGCCATTACTGCAGCACGGTCTGTACAATTACATGTAAACTATAAGGTCTGTCAGTGCCGATAT
>JAQIWH010005221.1:0-15122 GCA_034695005.1 Cryptops parisi
CACCTAACACACTCTATGGTGAGGATTTAACATAATACAAAGATGTTTCACTTTATACTTTCACAACATCATTCATAGATACAACTATGATGTCGTCTGTTCATACTTCTTTACACATTAGTAGGGTGATTATCATCTGGCATGGCAACTCATCCATGGTAGCAAACCCCTCCCGCTCCCCCCACCATACACACACAGATGCATATACAGATCTTCAGTCGAGGGGAAATTACACACACTGCATAATTGAAAATAGCAATATATAATAATAATAATATCAGAAAATATTTTTGTCACAAACTGAAACAAGAGTTTCAATAATTTCACAAATTAGAACAATTTTTCCATAAATTCACGCACCAGAACACTGTTCCGGATTGCTCCTGTTCATTTCGAGCTCTGGCTAGAACACAGGTTTTAATGAGATCTGGAGATAAGGCCGACAGCCACAAGGCCGTCATGGACATAAGGCCAACACGGACAAAAGCTGATACAGACAAAAGACCGACACTGACAAAAGGCCGACAGCCAAAAGGCAGACACAGACATAAGGCCAACACAGACAGAAGGCTGAGTCTCTATTCTAGAATTTATTCTAAAATAGAATTGTAGAATTCAATAATAACATCATTAACACTTGGCTTGTTTTTATTGCTTGATTTTGTAGTCGATATGGCATTTGATTATACACTTCAGTTAGTTGTACAAGTAGGCCTACATATCTACTTAGCTGAAAGGATCTACTTTAGCTGATGCGTTTTACAAAAAGTCAACTAGAATTTATAATTATAAAGAAAAGTGTGGTAAAATAAATAGCTGTGCATGGTATTGAAAATTATTATGGTTTACAGTTATATGTGTAATTACATGTAGGCTACTTAACTTATGCAAAACACAAAAAGTAATTATCTCACAAAAAGTGATTATTTCAAAAATGTTAACTGCATATACCGTTCATTAAGAAAAAACAATTTTTTTTATTTTGTTTTACACGGTCCAAAAAAACAAAAAAACAAGGGTGAAAAACAATACAAACATCAAACATATAGACAAATCAAAGCGAAGGCGTGTTGGCCTTCTGGCTGTTGGCCTTATGTCCATGTCTGCATTTTTGCTGTCGGCCGTTTGTCTGTTGGCCTTTTGTTCGTGTCGGCCTTGTGGTCATGTCAGTTTTTTGATTCTAGACCTTGGAGCACTGCCCTTGTTATAGAATAAGCAAAGTTCAAATAGTCTTTAATTGCATTATACGATCAATATTCAACCTTAGCAACTATACCTCAATCACAAGATTTTTAACCTCCAGACATATTATGACTGTAAAACAAATGATTAAATTTTACCAAGAATTAGAGTTTTACAAAGCTTTCTTACAACCCACTCATCCACTATTTTTCCTCAAACAATATATTAACAATTCCCACACCATCTGATCTACTCAACAGTACAAAATAATTGTTACGATTAACCTCCCCAAACACTATTATTCACATTATCCATATAATTCAATCTCCCAGTGGAATCAATGTACTCAGTTAAGTTAAATGTTACATGTACTCAGAAAACTTGGCTCCACCAGTCACCACCAATCCTGCACAACATTATGTAACCATTTTAAATCCAAGTTTTTCAATTATATACTCCATACCTAATTTTGTTATCTTTTGTTATTTATTAATCCAGTTATTTATGTGACTAGAATGTAACCCCCGTGGTAGGTATGGTAACCACAGGGAATCTTGTTGTGTAAACATTCCACGTGGTATCAATAGCATGCATCGATAGCATTACCATCGAAACGCTAACACAAACTTATGCAAAATAAGTGGGTTACTGTTGAAAATTGAGGGGGTTTGATTCTATCAATTCTACATCAATAGAATTGCGTTATTTAGGGTAACTATTATATAGTGATTACGTTTAAGTTGAAATTTTACTCTCATTATTTCTGTGTTCCTATGGGACAAAGCTCAATAAAATAAATAAAAATAAATAAGAGGTTTCATAAAAACAAAGATTTAGTATTGTATTTCATTAAACAATATAAACAGTGTTTAGATATGGGTAAATTAAATTCCTTTATTTATTTTGCAGTTTGTTCCTCTGGCAACTTTTAAACCACTTGAAGTTGCAAAAGAAATGACGCTCATCGATCGTGAGTTGTTGATGCTTATTAAAAGTAAAGAATTACAAAATTTTGTTGTGTTCCCTACTGATGTAAGAATCTTTTTTTTAATTTAAAATGTTCCTGTTTATGACACCTGATACAAAAA
Organism: Cryptops parisi; assembly: GCA_034695005.1. Taxonomy (NCBI): domain Eukaryota; kingdom Metazoa; phylum Arthropoda; class Chilopoda; order Scolopendromorpha; family Cryptopidae; genus Cryptops; species Cryptops parisi. The sequence continues at coordinate 2,271 of JAQIWH010005221.1, forward strand.
CTCATCTTAATACAGGATTATAATCTTTATCTCAAATTGTTGGTCGTGTGGTATGATCGACTAGTACAGTTGACTATCACACAAATCGTCAATGAAAAAAATGCAACCGAACGAGCAAAACTGATAGTAGTGTGTATTGAGGTAAACATTTGTATGCATGCGTTGTTTTAACAGTGTTATGTTTATTTGATTAATAAATTGTAAATTTGATAGAACATGAATTTTACACTCCTAAGAATTTTTTGCAGCAAGCTACTATCCCGAAGCCTCTCCTATACAAAATGTGTCTAATGCGCAGTCTACCACACCAAGACATGTTAGAGGGACTGCAGATAGTGATATTATTAATCTGTGTCCAGTTCCTGTAAAATGGGTGCTAGGCCTATTAAATTATTAAATAACTATGAAAGGTAGAAGAATGAAAATTACTGTATTTTCACGAAAATAAGATGCACTAAAATATATTAGCAAATATAAGATGGACTTTTAGGGGTTTGAGGAAAAAAGAATAGAAAAAAAGATGCACACATGAGAGGAACCTACACCTAAGAAACAGCTAGCTGAAAAATGAAACCTAAACTGTGATCGGCTCTAATTATAATGTGTTTTGTAAAAAAACACTAGAGACCACAAATGGGCATAGCCAGGGGCAAAAAGAGGAGAACATCTCCCCTACATTTTGACAAGGTCAAATCACAAAATTAAAGAAAAGTCATTGATACATTATAATCTACATTCTATACTATAATAGTAATTGTATTGTTCTGTAATTATTAGGATTGGCATCACGCTACATGACTATCATAAATCAGATTTTATTAAACAGATTAAGATTAAGAAACAAACTATGCTATTGTGTTTTAAATGATATTATCTTAATCAGTGATAAAACTAAAACTTCATTTCATGGTGAATAAAAATACATGTATCTCAATTTCACCACCTGGGCAGCTATTAGTGCCTGATTGGACATGCTGAATCTTGAAACAAATACAACCCAATTAAAATAATCACTATTTGTTTATTCATTAAATTCATATTAAAAATGGATATTAATTTTGATGCAAGTTTTTACACTATTATACCCTTAAGCATTATTACCAATAAATTCTGAATAGCTTGTTCAGGGATGGTAAACCTCTTTCTGCAAGGGACAATCCATATCAAGTAGTCCAGCATTGGTCGCTCGACTATTTTTAAAACTATTGTGTGACATTTTCTTCTTAAAGAAAAAGTATAGTATTAAATTGTATATTAGCTTTGGTTATGTTGTGGAGCAGAGGTCGGCAACAGGCTTGGATCGCCAAACTTGGATCTTGAAACTTGGATCGCCAAATATCTATAGTTTCTATACTATAAGCAACGATTCTCCCTGATTCTGTAGGGACGTAGGACCTGATATTACGATAGGACGTTTTATATGATTTCTTAAATGAGTCAAAATAAAAATGTAAAACTAGTAAGTATTATGAGTTGTTTTTTTCTGGACCTCGATAACCATTTTCAATAGTATCCGGACCCCACTTAAAATTACTTGCCGACCCCTGCTGTAAAGTATAGTACAAAATCAACATTATACAATATACACTATTTTGGGTGAAGCATCAAACTTAAGTGAGCTAAGTAGAGTTATAAGGAATAGTCGAAATAATACGGAAAAGGCTGTTGTAGCTTTTTAAAGCCATTTCAGGCCACAACGAATAAAGCCATCTGCTAAACACTCCTACATTTCATGCACCATTCGAATGCTATTACGTTTTACATACCACCATGGTCATAAAGTTATAACTAACTGAAAAGTGGTACATTTATCACAAACATCTTGTACAACTAATTAGGTCAGTATCTTATGCTTTGAAACGAGTATTTATTACCTAAAGCAAGGGGGACTGTTCCTATTCCCTTAGTTTCATAGTAGCAATCTGTCTGGTACCAGTCTTTGGTCCTGATAATGACAATGAGAATCTTCACAGATAAATCATGTAAAATATGTTAATAAATGTTTAGCCAAATCATGTTATATTTCAAGAAATTCTAAATGGTATAAAATATATTACACAGGCTAAAAATGAATTTCCTTAGCGTTTCAAGTAAACTTAAAAAAAAAATAATAGAGATCCCTTACATCATCCTGAAACAACTAGGTGCTGGGCAATTTAATTTTAGAAAGCGGACTCTCGGTTTTTGTTAGTGCTACCTGATCTCGATCAGGGCCGATGCTATCATATAGGCCAACTAGCAGGGGCAGCCACTTAAAGTGCAGACGTCAGAGAGGCGCAGTACTGATTTAAAAGGGCTGCAGCAAATGTTACAAACAGATTAATTTGCCATTAATTTATCATCCTCTTACTACAATAATTTTTTTTTACATATTACGTATTCTTTGAAATCGAATTTGGCGAAAATTTCTCATCTTTTCTAGGGTGCAAAATAGTTAGGCATCAGCCCTGACCTCGATTAGTTCAGAAAAATAGTTAATATGAAAAGGTTTTGGAACCAAGGATGCTGAAAAATCGATGATGAACCTGTAATCAATTCAAAGATATTAAATCAAAGATATCAATCAAAGATATCAATTCAAAGATATCAAATGTGCAGTCTTATGAGAACTTTGAGAAGGTAAAAGAGAGTCCTTTTGTAGATTTGCCAAATAAGTAAAGGATCTGTAAAAAAATCTTTATTATTTCAGCTGCCTCAAAGTTTCATTACTGCTCAACATAAATATTGCAAATTTTAAATCATTCTTTAGCCAAAACTCAATAAACTATGAGGAAAATGACAGTTTAAACCAACAAATAATTTCAGGTGCTTTCTTTAGATATGTTTTTATAAAATAAAACTGACATGCTGACAAACTAGGTGAGCAGTGGTGGAGCACTAGGGGGAGGGGAGAATGGGGAGCGCTCCCCCCTTGGAAAATGGACCGACTGATATATAGTAGTTTTTGAAGTTAAATGGTATTGTTTTAAATAGCATGTATTTGCTTTTCCCTCTCCTCCCCCTGGTCAAACGGTGCACTCTGCTCCTGTAGATAAGTGCATTTCTTATAATTTTAAATGTAAATTTACTGCCCCATGTTTAGTTTTAAAAATAAACCTTTTGTTTCTTTTATTTTTACAATTTCAAAAACCAGTACTTTATGGGACATTGGTGAGTTTGTCATTATCATTATCATCATCATAAGTTATATTGCTGTAGCAATGCTATTGATATGTTTTTGATATTATCTACATCATCTTGGGTATTTTTTTTTTGTTGAAATTATGGGTTTAAAATGTTAGTGCTAATTCAATACTTGCACAGTAATGGCTTTACCAGAGTTCATAATAATCACAGGCAATGATGGGTTGAGAAAACCAGTACAAATTACTGGACTTCAAGTGTCTGAAATAGACTCTAGGGCCTGACCCTGTTGCATAGGTTGTATTTTTCTTGGCAGTAACTTTCCTACATATCCCAGTTTTAGGCAAAGAATTCATGTTGTGTATTTTGTACACATCAATACAGTTTGCAAGTAAAGGATTTTAACTGGTCAGTCCTTGCAAAGGAGAAAGAAGGGGCATAAATTTTGTTCATCGAGGCTTGAACTTCTTCTGAGTGACCCTTGTCTCCAACTGTTGTTTTGTTCATCAATTACTCGTTGTTGACATGGTAGCATTATTGAGAAATCCATGACAAACAATGAGAAGAACAATAGCAAAATAAACGAAAAACTATACGATCCTTACTTGTTGTAGTGAAGCACCACTAGGGTTCCAGTGAAGTGGCTGCTACATGTTAGCTGTTGGTCCAAAATCACTAACATTGAAATAACAAGAAAATGAAATTGGAATAAAATTATAGAAAACGAACAAACACTAAATCATGTATCTAAATATCTAAAAAGTACTCTATATTGTACTCTAAAATGAGTTAAATACTAATATACAAGATAGTTCAGAAATTAGTCAGCTGTCAATCTGCAAAGATCCTTTAGTCAGGGATATCCTTGATAAATTTTATGGTCTTTATATGATTTCATTGTTTATAAAGTTAACTATTCTGCAACATTTGACATATTGTTGGCTTAGAGCGTAAACCTGTAAACTCCATTTTTGCTCATTCATTTGAAAGGAAAAGATAAGTCGCATCTGGCTAAGAAAACCAGTTCAGCTCAAATTGACTTCTAACATACTGTAAATGTGTGATTGAAAATTTTGTTTTCTTATATATTTCATGTATTTTTATTTACTTTTATGCTTCGCCTGTAAAGTTGCTGAAATGTAGTTAGCATGATTACACACTAAGCCGATGATATTATAGTTTTTTGAGTAAAAGGTAATTCTATCATGAGGTACTTTTTAATAAAAGAATTCTTATTTGCATTCACCATCTTATGCTTACTTGTTAGCCCAGAACTTATGATATCTCTGTTAACCTAAGCATGTGCAACATCTAAGAATTTTAAGGATAAAATAAACGTTCTTTTGAAATTCATTATATCAGGTGATCAAATACTATTTGAATCTTTTGTAATGTGCAGACATTTACCAGAAGATACTGCATTAATAGGTATTGAGTGATGCGTAAAGATCTTCATTTTATAAAAACAAATTCGAGTTTAACAAGTGGAGTGCAAATCAACATAAAAATAACATGGGTCTGGGTTACTACTACTTATCTTATAAATTATTTCAATAATTTTTTTTATGTTTGTTTGGTGATTGACATTATCCTTTGATAAGATATACAGGGTGTTTATAAAAGAATGGTACTATTTCAGATGTGTAACTCGGATACTTTCTGGCCAAAATGTAACGCATGCCTAAATTAGTCACCCAGCTATCCAAGCTTGTTTTTGTTTTTAAAGGAAAAATGCCTGAGTGGTAATGGTGAGTCAAAAAAATGACCATCCATACTAACATTTTTTAATCCAGAGTGATGAGAGAAGTTTTCCATCGTGTTCTTCCACAATGCTGGATGAATGTGCTGGGGATTTGGACAACCAGTTCCCTTAGTGATAGCACTCCTGCATCTGATTCCATGTGATTTTATTGTTATAGGGGTATGTGAAAGACACAGTTTTATACATATCCTCAATGCCCCCAATCTTTATGAGAACTGGAAGTAAAGATCATATGTGCTCTGGAGATTCCACCAAATATGTTCGATTGAGTTAGGCAAGAACTAGGCGACTTATTGGATGTGCTATCAGGTAATAAAAGGTTTGCACATAGTGGGGTTATGGTTGTTGAACATCAAACTTGGACAATTGCACTTCCACTAGATATCATGACCATGTAAAGTAGCAGAAAATACTTGTCTGTAAATTGGTACATTCTTTTATAAACACCCTTTATATTTTGTTTATGGCAAGTGCATTATACTACAGATCTACAGTCTAGGAGGTCATAATCCCCTCTATATTCACCTGGTCTATGGAATTATTGCAAACTTATTGAAGTGACACAATTCCTGAAACTTCTTGTACACTAGTGTCTGAGACAAATTTCATTAGCTTTATTGCTATTTTGGATGTAGAAGCATTTGCCAATAACTGACTTACAAATGACATCTGCCTCTGCAGTAACTTATGCCGTATAATTCATCATAATATTTACATTTTGTATGTAACATTCATAATATTACACAATATTCTAATATTTTCCAGTATATTATCATTGTATATTATATTTATTGATAAAAATCATTAGTGCCTTTCATTGTATGCAAACATATCTACATGAAATGAATATATTTTTTTCTACTCTTGCCGAATGGCCGTGAGCATCATTTCGATTTTTGAGGCATAGAATATTGATAGTCTATGATTGATTAGTATTAAAGCAAACTAAAGATTTTGTTCAATGCAATAATATCCACTTTAATTCTTGGGTGCCGAAAACTGACATGCCTCGAGGATCTTTTCTGGGTCCACTACTATTCTTGAACTTGGTAGGCTTCACTACAACATGTGAAATTGCTTTTAAAGCACAATGGTGCTTTACACTGCAATGTGTTTTAACTTTTTGTTCGAAAAATTCTCAAACGCTGTGTTTTCCAATCTTTCTACATTCACAGACCGCAACAGCTAGAATAAAAAGTTTATACACTGACGTAAGATAAGGAAAGCTTTTCAAGGATCAGAAAGGTAGAAACAAAAACTTTTAGGCTATTTCAATAATTGAAGGCTTGTCCGAAATAATGTTGCAAATGTCACACCTTTAATATTGAAATTACTATGGAAAAAAAATGCCTCATGCATAGGCCTAGCTAGTGCTGCCAACAGACAAACTCATACTTACCTAAAATATACAGCTAGTTATTTGGGTTTTAGAGGCGTACCAACTGCCACCCTAAAACATACATAACCTACTTGTATATTGCTTCAACGTTGGTCACTAAATATATGACATTCAATGTGTTGCTGAATACTTTGTTTGCCATTTAAACCTACTCAAAACTGATTTACGATATGTAATACATTATTCCAAGCAAGTCTACAATTTACTTCAAGCCCTTAGCCAAGGGTAGGGATTAGAACCCCATGACCCCCCCCCCCTAAATTATTTTCAGAGACATGGAACATAACACCGTCCATGTAATAAAATCATTTCTTTTCTTCAATTTTAATGATTTTAAGGGGACCCCTCTTTTTCGAAAAACATTGTGGCTACAGGCCAGATTTATATTATTCTAAATAATCTAACAATACGTAATCAATATAGTATCATACATCTGCTTGCATACGTCAATGTGGCATTTGCTGCTGTTTGTCTGCCATAATCATTTTGGTGAAGATAAAATTTATTGATGCTATGTGGACTAGCGAATAACAAAAACAATTGCTGATTAGTCGTTGGGAACCAATTGCCCTAGTTTACTTAAAGATGGGATTCTAAATTTTTTGTTTCATAAGTCATCTGTTGTGTACTCAAGTTGGCCACACACGTTCATAGAGTTAATTTTTGCAATGCAAACTATTTGTAAGGGCGAGCAAACAAACAAACAATCAAGCAAAATGCTTATTCTTTTCTTTTTTTAAAAATGAACTATGCCTTGAATTGTGAAGCTTACTCTGGTATAATATTTTGTTAGAAATTGTTGACAGGGGTTTGGATTTCAGTGCTGCTAATCAAAACTTCAATATGACATGCCTCGGTTCGACCACATAGGTGTACCCTGATAGGAAATTCTTTCTCAGTTTTTATGCCCCTTCATGCTCCTTAACAATATAAAAACCATATTTTATATGATCTGATGTTATCGGTAAGTTATTTTTGCATCATGCGTAAACTGACAAATTACTGAAAACAGTCAACCCTGAAAAGTCCATGAATATGAGGAAAAGTGGCCTTGTGGTCTAGGTTTAACATAAACATACACTGGGTAAGAAACCTAACAAAGTAAATAAATTTATCTATTTTATAGCCATATGCAATAAAATGATTTAAATTGAGATTATGTAAAGTGAACGATGTATTTGCTAGAAATACATTATTTTGTGGTGCTAACATCTAGAATTCAATGGAGCTACTTTCATTAATCCATCGATTTCGTTAACACTTAATACCCTGGTTCCCAGCATTTTTTGATCATGTTAAAGATTTTGCGGCACCTTGGCGTAGTTTTAAAAAATATTTATGGCATCCTATCTTTAAATTTAAACACCAAGAAAATCTCTCAACGACAAATTTATAGTATGTTATGCTTTTAGAAATTTTCTGATAAAGACATTAGAAAAACCTCGTGACCTTCCCAATATGGACGTAGTGGCAACCACAAACTTAGTTGAGCCTAGTTTAAAAATTCGAAAAAGTTTTCCGCTGAAAAAGTGGATTTAAAATCTACTTGCCTAGTGCTTCAAAATTATGTTTTAGTTGCTGTTTCTTGAACCTGCTTCATCTGCACTTCAAGTTTCCAAGTACTGGTACTGTAATTTGAATAGTCAAGTCCAAACTTAGCTCAGGTTGAAACTAATAATGAATTATATATTTTTAAAACTGTAAGTTCTGATACTGGAGTGTAAATGTTTTTGTTAAATCTTTTATTAGTTTATCACTGTTTAATGCAGAAAAGCTTTTAAGAAAAATTAAAAAATTATGTAGGCATATACTATTTGCAGTAAGATTATGTTAGCGATTAGTAATAGAGTGTACGAAACACATGGTTCTAGAAGCCTGTGCGTATTGTCGTGATGTTGAAATATTTTTGAAATGCTGAAATGTATTGTAAGCTTGTGTGTGTACAGAAAAGAAGAATGTGCAATAATGAATTTAATTTTGAATAAGATGGGATACAACTGGAGAAATATTTTTTCTAATTCAGGTGTATGACCATGAATTGGTATGCATGTTATTACAAGGTAAAGCTATCACTTGAAAATAGTATTAAAATGTTACCATATTGTTAATAAATTTATTCTGATTAAGACAAGTGTGTGATGTATTTGTTCATTTCTTGAACATGAAAATAAAGATGAATTTATTTACCATTAACTAAGGTTTTTTCAATACATCAACCGTATCCCGTATCCAAATGGTGGAAAATTTACCATTCTGCTGAAGACCAGCCCAACAATCTAGGTTCTTCAATCCTGCAGTAAGAAAACATTTGCAGTGTTTCAAAGTACAAAGCAACTTGCTTTGCTAGCACTAGTGCTATTTGTAACATGTAAGAAAACCAAATGATAGACGTTTTCTGCACCCTAAACAAAACTAGTATTTTTTGGATCAAGGGTGTGTCCATATTCAATAAATATTTCCAATGTTCAAATAGGTGAAACATTTGACAACTTGGTTCTTGAGAATAACGTTTTCACAGCTCACACTAGAAATGATAAACTGCTTTTTTTAGAAGAAACTTGCAAAATACATGGGATGTTCTTTAGAACTGCCTCGGAATGATTTGGTTGTTTCTTCCTAACCCGCTTTTTAAATCCATAGACACTGGTGCTCTCATGTGGACTCTTTCAATTTTGGGGCAGTGGTAAAGAACATCCAATAGGCCTACATGTGTTATTCTCGATTCATGCAAAGATTATGTTCTATGAAAACCTTGCATAAATCAGAAATTGAAATTTCTTAAAATGGCAAGACCGGACAGGTACAGTTTAACAGTTCTAGCATGAGAGAAGCATTTGCCCAAACTTGGCATACACATTGTGGAAGAAAAGCTTAGGTGCTTGTGCTTCATTTCACAGAATCAACATGCATATGGCTTAAAAAAACTTGAAAAATCAATGCACCACTAAAGTATTTCATGATGCAAAGTAAACATTATGCAATTACACTGTTCAAAATTGGTTTACTATAGTGATCACTTTTCTTGATTTTGTATCTGCTACTTTTTAAAATTATTTTATGAATGAAATATCAGTATGTATCTTCAAAATTTACAAGTTTAGTCCTATACTTTTGGATGTTTAGTAACAAACAGATAGAAGCTGGAACATCTTCAAAGATTTTCGCTCAACTATACTACAGTGAAACAGCGGCGCGTTCTCCGACTTGTTGTTGATTCTCGACGTTGTGACGTAACATCGATAGTCGACTATCCCGCGACCCTGTGACGTATTGTCGTGGATGGTGACGTGGTGACGACAAGGTCGAAGAACATTACCGTTTACTCTCTCGCTCCAAAAGTGCTCCTCTCCGTCGGCAGTTAGTCTCGATTGTTCGACAGCCCGACGTCATAGTGACGTCCGTCGCAATGTCGAAGAACGATGTTCTTAATGTTCGACATCGTAATGGGAGGAGCTAAGCAAAAATCGTCGAACGACGACGTTTTTTCAAGTCGGAGAACGCGCCGCTGGTTTGCACAGCAGGGCAGGTTTTCTCAGGGTACTCCTGTTTCTTCCTGCATCATAAAAACCTGTTCCATCACTTTCACCCTCATATCGTTTCGGCATTTTTCGAATTAAAATTCATGTGAAGGCCAAATGGGAACGGAAGTTTGTGCAGTTCTTAAACCACAAATATCTACCTACCTGGTGGTGGTTGCTTTTAACTAATCTAAACTGGTGTTTATGGGTATAAATACCTGTTTAGGTTAGTTAACAACCACCAATTCTACCATTAAATCATAAAATAATTAATAAATTTTTGTTCGCTTTAACTAACCTAAAGTATAGACATGTGACTCCCTCATACCAGTAGTTATAGGTTAAGACAAGTACTAAAGGTTTTTTACAAGCAGTTATATTTTGTAACTAAAACCAAAGTTCGTAAAAAATATTTTGGAGAATACCAATATTTTACGCCTCCCCTATTTCGCGTCTTGTTTACAACTCTTCTGCTTCAGATATATATGGATTTCCACCACTTCTAGAAGATGCAGCGCTTGCTTTGGAGTTATAACTATTTAGCAGCATAGTGCTGCCTAATGCCTATAACAACATAAACGAATTGTTTGCTGAAATAAGACCTACGACGTTTCTTTTAATTGAGGAGTTGGGGGGAATAACAGTGTAAAGGCAAGTACGTCGTTATTCCTTTCTTAAGATCGCATAAATTGAATCGGCTTAGACCAGTCTATAGCCTGACAGCATTGCATTGCATATAGTTTGTACTTGCGAACTTTTTGAAGCAAAAATATTTAATCTGCCTAAACCATTAATTTTTTGTCAAATTCTCCTTTTTTTTTTTGCACTTCACTTTCAAAACAGGAAAAGATACTGCTCTCTGGAAGAACGATGTAAAGGCATTTACGACTTAGCACGATTTTTGGAATAACATCATAATTGAATTTTTAAATTCGCCCGTAACCTTAAACCTATCAACTAAAGTTAATAAATTTTTGCAAAACCTGTTAATTTTTCATCTATAATGATACAGTTGATTTAAATTTCTTCTTAAATTTGATGATGCCAGAAGTTTTTGTCCCATTTCTCAAAAATATACATTTTTGCAGTTGTCGTTTTTCTACCCAACTTCTCAATTACAAATGCTTCATTTTTGTCAGTTATGCACATGTACAACGATTGCAGTAAGTGTTTCTACAAACAGCATAAAAGAGCAATGTTTTGACTTGCAAATATTTTCTACTTGTAGCATCAGCCTGGAACGTAACTGTGGGGTATGTACTTTAGTACTGCACAGTATATGAAACATGCTGCTTTTGTATATGGACCTTTGAAAGTTGTTCCAACACAACTGTATATGGAACGTTTAGCTCTAATGAGTAATATCTTAAAGCAGTGGTTAGGGAAGTATATTCCAGTAAGGATCAGCTGGAATCTGAATGTTTGAAGAAAAAAACATCTTTGAAATAAACTCATTTTTGTCATCTATCTATATAAATAAAAATGTAAATGTTCGTTTGTCGTAACCGATAGACGCGAAAAGTTCTGCACCGATTACTTTAACGTTTGGCCACAACGTTGCATTCGAATAGTCGATCATTTTTATATACGTGTTATATACCTGTCACACCTGTAAGAGGTGTGACAGGTATATAACACCCCGACACAGCAACACGTGGCAGGGTACAATATAAGATAGTATAGCTAGTATAATATAAGATAACATAATACTGTATGTGGCAAAGTTTTCGTAGTTTATTGACTAAAACGTTGAAAGGGGAGGAGTCTTCACAGCTGTATTGATTATTTACTTCCGGTAAGTTTGAAACTTGAACTGACATTTTTTTTTTTTAAATTTTGTTAAATTATGAGAAACATGAAACTAAAAGTTTCATAAACTTAGCATGGTCCCCTACCCTTAGATACGTAGTAAAAAGTAATAAATTACTTGGAGAGTGGACATGATTAAGGATCTAAGTGCTTTTATTTCACATATTGGCATGGTGGGTAAGTATTTGGTTTTGAGGCGCACCAACTGCTTGAAGGCTTGTCATATGGCATCCTTAGAAACGCACAACTTAAACAGCACACTAGATAATTTGTTCAAGACTGGACAGCTTCAAAAATTCAAGAACACGGTGGGTGGTATAGACATGGTTTACCAGCACTTCTGAAAGAGTGAGAGGGTTGAGGGCACTTTCTGCATAGAGGTTCGTAAAGTGGGCACTGTACCAGGACATGATGGACTGACACTTGGGTAATACATGTAGGGCACCAAGATGGAAGCTCCCTACGAATAAGAAACGCATGGGAGCATTGTGTATATTCTATCTGCAACTGTACAAGCATCACTTCTTTTTTTCCTGACAATAGAGAAAAAAGTTGCTTATACCTGGACTGTGTCTTTTATAGCATGCAACTTGTTGTTGTCCACTGCGGCCCATTTCTCTTCTCAGGCTGAACTGCTAAACTTGCACGTCGGATGGTGTTATCTCAGTTGCAAAATATGGCTTGTGTAGCCCTGCTTTAGCCGCTGCATCGCATTGTCTTGGATGTCGACGTGGCCTGGCACCCATACAAAGACAACAGACTTGCCCAACTCTGTAAGGCGGTGAACGAGTCCATAAATAAGCAAAACCACCGGAAGCCAAGAATAAAAATCCTGTAACGCCTGCAACCTACCCAACTCAAAGATAGGCGCAGACCAGGAACTGATAAGCAGGGCTCTGAAGGCAAAGTGACAATGTCCTCGAAATAGCTACAAGCTCAGCTGAAAACACACCATACAGGGTTGGAAGATGCCCTATTGGCATGAAATTAGCACTATACACCAAGATAAGAACAATGTACAGTATATATATATATACAATGTATAGTGTATATGTTACTGCCAAAGTCCGAAGTTGGCCAAAGTGGGTAATGACCAGCCAAATCGGGAAGTGGCCAATATCACTTAATATTGACCGGCCAATGTTCGATCTTGTCTTGATTTCAGACCTTGGCCAGCCAGTTTGCAAAATGGCATAGGGCGATCGGCCAAAGTCGGAATAAAAAAGTCATGAGGTCAGTCA
>JAQIWH010005222.1:0-15122 GCA_034695005.1 Cryptops parisi
TGTGGTGTGTTACAACTTTGTTTCGTGCTATTTAATGAAAGTAATAAAACACACGACACAAACATTTTTGTTAGTCAACAAGGGAAATATGTTGCTTGTAGCAATACCTTATTTACCAAGTTTATTAACTTAGGAAAAATATATTAAATTATAGTGTAGTTCTATGTTTTCATATTCGATGATATCGATCGAATTAGTTTTCAGGGGAAGGTGGATAAGGGAAATGAGTGGATAGGAGAAATTAGGGTGTATTAATATTAAGTTTAGTACACTTAATATTAATAAAGTTATTTTTGGTATTATTGGTTTTTCTTTATTTCAAAAAAAAAATCTTGTATGTAATTATCATTTAACAGCTATTTGATGGTGGTAAATGGTAACTTGGTGCGACCGTATTCAGGGTGTGTCCATTTTTTTATCAATATTTAATAATATTTTTTAAGTTAATAAGGCGAAGAATATATCCTATGTAATTTTATGTATACAGTATGTACTTATGAAGGGTTAAACTGCCATGTTTTATTAAAAATGCTAAAATAGAAGCTTATATCTTCAAACTTAAAGGACACCTTATAAAAGTAAATAAAAAAACTCATGCTTTGTATGGTTAACCCTCGACAATATTCGCGATGGAATTCGCCAATTCGTAAGCTATAGATGTAGCTATGCGCAGCGTTATGCTGGAAACCCGGAAAATGCTGTAGTAGTGCGTTGTGTTATGCTGGTAAACTTCAAAATGTTATAGTTACAATAGTGTTGTGCTGAAAAGCTTAAAAACATAGCTAGCGTCGTGCTCAGCAGGAAAATGCTACAAAGTTGTAGCAACACTTTATGTTATAGTTCAGCATTGCTGCTATTCATTATGTCGCCTTCTTCTTAATTAAAGCAGGTGTTTGAAACTGCAACACCAATAACCACATGACCAAGGCCATTCACATTCTATTGTTCTGTCGAACTGTTTTGAAGTTGTACTATCCTGTACATTTGAATTGATTATAACCGATTGAATGTGTTATACGTGTGCGTAAAATAAATTTCTAGGGATGCGTCTCGCTTTTAATATTTATTTTCTTTGTTAAACTATGGCAATTAAACTTGTGCGTTAAAATCTCCCATTGACAATCGACAGTTTATCGATTCCGATGGAAGAAACAATAAGTCACGTAAATTTCTCTAATAGAACCTAAGTTGGTCGATACACAACAATAAAATTTAACCGTGTGTTATATCGATTTATGGTTTCAACATGTATGAATTCATTGCTCTTAAGTGACTTCATGGTGATTAAAGAATCTTGTATGGATTCATGAATTAAACAGATCTTTATTTACCCCTTCTGGTTGGTCGGTTACATCTGTGTTAAGTTCCGATATTGATGACCATCGATCTCAGTGGTGAACCGCATTTCCATAATACTGAATCACGTTTGTATTCAGAACAAAGACGTTGAATGTGATGCTGTACATCTTGTTTAACTTAGTTGACGGGTTAGGGCTTTGTAAAAGATTTCATTTTCCTGGGTCTGTGATGTATACATTCGCCGAGAATTTTGCCTTTTAATTTTCCATATCGATACATCTTTATGCTTAAGTTATAATTGAAGAGGAATAACTCGCGTAACTCCAAAAAATGTAGTTTTGAGAAAAAGAGCAAGTATATTTGGTACCTTCAAATTTAAGATTAAAAGAAATTCCTATCAACAGTATAGTTATAGAAAGAAAATGAACAGATTTCAAAAAATATTTGTTAACTTTAATTGGCAGGCCCAAAGTTGATGGCTAAATTTAAAATGCAATTACGCCGTTATTTCAAATATTATACTAATTGAAGGCTTCCATAGAATAACGTTGTATGTTACAAAAATTTAATATTGAAATTATTATGGAAAACCGTGCCTCATATATGGGCCTAGCTAGTGTCGCCAATAGACAAACTCATTCCGGTACCCGTCTAAAATATACATATATCACTTCGAAATTGGTCATCTGATATGTGACAATCAATGTGTTGCGGAATACTTTTTTTTCCATTTAGTCAAAACTATGAATTGTTACATGCAACGTTATTCTGGCACGCCTTCAATTTATAAATGCATTTACGCCGTTTTTCAAAATATCAGCATTTTTTCCATTGTTTTTTTTTTAAAGTAAAGAAAACAAGTAAAACTACCAGAAAGTGAAGCCACAAAAAGAAAGAAGTGACAAAAAATTAAAGAAATCACAATAGTAGCGTTCTTTAATTCGTATAATTTATACTTATATGCTTGCTCCAAAAAGTCCGAAAATGCGAATTATATTTATTTATTTATTTATTTATTTAAAATTAGACATTCAGCATATAATTAATTTTATGCAGCAATATAATTTGCTGCATATAATTTTACGCTTTTATTCTGTAGACTGGTCTAAAACGATTCAATTTATGCATTTTAAGACATAACAGCGTATGTGTTTCCCACCCAAACCTCAATTTTTTCGAAACTTGTGATTTAAAGGTTAGTTGTTCGGTAAGTTGTGTGGAAGAAACTGAGCACTTTTAAGAAGTGGCGTAGGACTAATTAAACTAACTTTCATTAGTGCATCGACTCATTTTAACCGTCTTGATGCATAAATATGTTGGTGCCTACGACGATATAGATCAGCACTGACACCCGTTTTGTGGGTGGGAATATCAAGATGATCGTCGTCTCTGACAGCTCGGTAATGAGGTTGTAACCTTGACACACGCTCAGTCAGGTGATAGCTTGCAAGGTCGTCACCTTCAGGTCGTTGTATTTCATCATGCGAAATGATGCCGAAATTTCTTGTTGTACATTTTGCAATCTCGGACGAATGCATCCTGGGATTTCCGATACCTCCAGGTGAAATGCTGTTAAATTCGGCTTGAATTGGGTGTATTAAGTATGATACAACACTCATCTTTGTCATTGGTATACCCGTGAGTCGAAAACGCAGAATGATACACAATCATTAATCGCACGTTGTTGCTATTCCAGTATTTTAAACTCGTCTTTAATTAATTTTTTTTCTTTCTTATCATAGCTTTAATAAATGAGACAAATCAACTAAAGGTCAGAGAGATTAACTCTTTGATTACCCATAGTCATCATCTCTAATCGCCTTCATTTGCCGATTCTTCCTCACAAATTCGTTGTTGGTGTAGCAAAACGAAACATTTTAACCGTTTAAATTTTTGTTTTGTTTATTTGGAATTAAGATTACAATTTTTAGACAGTCAAAACATATATATTCTAAGAAAGCCAATGATGATTATGATTTCTAAAAAAATTAATTTAAAATTCAATGCTACTTTTCAAAAAATTGTCACATGGAAACAGTGTTTTGTTAAGATTCTACTTTATCGATGCGTGCGCATTGGTGTAATTATTCGTATCACAAATGAAGGGTGGAGTTAGATTAGTTAAGAAATCGTTTTGAGCAATGGCCTTTTTGATAGAAAAACTATTTGTAGAAAGGTCGTTGAACAGAAATTTATCGATTGCGATGCCTTCTGCCAGAAAATCAAAATGGCAGAAGAAATTTGAAGCGAAGAGTTTATTTTTTGTTCGTTTCCTACCTACAAATACTGCAAGTTAAAGGAGAAAAAAAATACAATTGAATTTCCAAAAGAAACAACGCTAAGCCGATTTCCAGTTAAGCTTAATGAAAATAGCGAAATTAAACTGTTACAGTTAAATTGTATACTTGCAGACAAAAAACACAGAAAACGGTTGAGTTTTTTTTTTTAGAACTCATTTGACCTGACGTAGAGTCATGTCTCTTACAAAAAAAGTTACAAGACTGCGTCTACAGGGTGATTTTTCAATCAAGCAACACATATTGTTGAATAGCACTAATACAGTAGTGTTTTTATTTTGTTTTAAGATTTTAAACATTTCGTTCTACGAAGGGCAGAATACAAAAATGTAAAGTTGATGATAATATTTATTTACATATCAAAAGTGTTATTTGAATGGCGTATGAAGTTTGCTTATCGACGATTGGCAAACTTGATTAAGCAGGTGAAAATGAAGATGTTTCAGAAAAGCAATGTACCAACGTTGACGAACGAGACTATAAGAGTCAATGACGGAGATAGACGAAAAAGAAACGACTGGAAGTGGACTTTCATCGAAATCGATACCGGTCGTGAGTTTGAGTTGTAGAAAGTCTTAGATGGTAGAGCGGTGGTGGTAGTTCGTAAAAGATCAATGGTCGGTTGGCAAGACCGAGAAAATATATATAAGGAGATGGTTGAAGAAGAGACTCGTGTCATTCGACCATCCTGTTTGGCGACTGTTCAACTCTTGACAATTCAAAGGAGGAACCACTCGATGCATAATGGTTCTTTCTTTCTCTATTCGGAAGTTCCCGGATGAATCTACAATGGGTGTTAGATAGCTGTGGTTAAATGAGCCACTCTCTTTTCTCGTACACTTTTTTCGCGACTGTCGTTCGGCAAGTTCCGGATGAATTTTACAATGGGTGTTAGATAGCCATGGTTAAATGAGACTTCTCTCTTTCTCATACTTTTCAATTTTTTCTTCTTCTTCTTCTTCTTTTTCACCGTTCTATCTGGTTCGGTATTTTTTTTTTGTTCTCACTCTCTTTCACCTTGAAAATCCCGAAATTTTCCTTTCTTGTCGTCGTCGAGATGAGAGCAGCTCGGGGCATTGGAGGAATTCGATCAACGTTGTGCTTTCACACACGTGCGATCCTATGCACACATACTCTTACACTAAAGCTTCAACGTTCGGTTAAACCCAACTAAATCAACATCGTCTTCGTCCTCATGATGGAGGTTGAGTAACCCCATTGCGCAAGTTTATCGAATCACATTCTCCAGGTGGGGGGACGGATGAGAAGGGGGAGGGGAGTACATCTCGAATCGATTGCCAATTTTTTCGCATTAATTAATTTTTATCGATTTGTTCAGTAAGTCGTTAAGATATCGACAAATGTCAAGGTCGTTCGTGTGAAGAGATGGATGGTTGAGAAATGCAAGGTGCTGTGAAAAGTTTTTTTTATTTTTGTTAACTTGTTTGCTTTCGAAGTAATCTGATTTGTTTTTTGTCAACACGCTGATGGTAAGAGGAAAATCAAACTTTGACTTATTTCGTAAAAGATTTTCTAATTATTGTCGTCTTGCACGCGTTTGACAAAATTAAGATTTTTTGTTTCATATTTTGGATGCGAGATTAGTTCTACGTGAATCTTACTGAACAACACTATTGTTCTATAAGAAAAAGCTCTGCGAAATTTTATTCTATAAAAGTACACAACGTGTCTTCGATTTATGTGTGGATTACTTTGTATGGATCATTTTCTCAAACTTCATATACATCTAAAATCGCGAATAACGAAATTCCCATGAAGTGACATATAATTGCAGTTGGCAGTTCGAGTATGAGAGTTAGCATTTGCGCCACATGTGCATTGTGTCAAAAAAGTGACAGGTGCAGGAATGCAATTTGTGCCTAGTCATGTGTGCTTCACTGCACGAAATGGCGTAAGTCAAAATAAACAATAAAAACGGGAAACTCATATAACGAGCATTTGGAAATATTTATTTCATCGCATATAAGGAACTATCATAAATCGAAGAAATGACATATTTTCGAACCATTTTTTAAACGGGTACCATTATATTAACAGATACTGTATATGAATATATGTAGCACATAAAAGTGAATCCTGATTGCACAGGGTAACCACAAAAAAAATGTCCCACTTTGAGAAGGCCATATCCATAACTAAGTAACGAATAATAATCGTGTTAGATATGCTTCAGTGGATAGAGAAACTACAAATGTCATAACGTATTGGCGTTCGATTAATGTTTTGCACACGCGCTGCTTGGGGACTCATTGAAACAAAATGACGACCCCACAACAGAAGGCTCTACCATAGTCTAAAGAGTAACTCTTTAGACTATATACTTCAAAGGAGTATATAGGAGGCAGTGCTCTACCAGAGTTGAAGCAATGGGTTGCTATTTCTAACACAACAATAGACATGGTTCATTCGAATTTAGGCCTATAGCAGAATTAGATTTTCGCCTGGATCTATGTAGTTTTGCAAGATGTTCTTGTATTGAGTCTTTGTAAATGTTCGATAAAACTTGTCGATTTTCTTTATCAACTGATGCCATATTTCTTTCTTGTATTGTTTATTCGTAACGGTACTTAGTTATGAGTTTGTCAAAGTGGGACATTATTATTTTTTAATTACCGGTACCCTGCATGATGGTTACATTGATGCTTATATTAATGCTTACATTAACAAATAGCCTACTTTATACTGTATAGTAATTGCATAATAATCATGTAATGATTTAAATTAATGATTAAATAAACTAGACAGAAAAAAAAGAAGCGTCTTAAGTGGGATGGAAGTTATTATTTGTAAAGAAAAATCGGTTGATAAGATTTAGCTTTGTTAATACCGAGAAAATTGTAGAAAAGAAAAAGCGAATAGTTAAGGGTGCGTGTTGTCATAACATTGGAGGAACGCGTGTGCTGACTCCCACTAGAGAATGAGAGCCAATTGAGGTGGCGTTTTTAATGGAGAAAACAAGGGACAGGCGGGGATAAAAGACTCGGTGGAGATAAATACGAATTTGGTGGTGGAAGCAGAAGAACTCGTGTCGGGGGCCAATCTTAGCAGCGAAGGAATTTTAATTAACTCTTTCTCGCGTTTGACGAGGAGCGTGAGAAAAATGTTCGAGGAGGAAAACGCGTGAGGGGAGAAAATGACCAACTTCTATCACACATAACGCACACGAAAAAACTGGGTTACAAAATACAACAGCTTGTTAAGCTTAAGGATATTTAAATATCGATGGTTTTTCAAAACGAGAGAGAGAGAGAATGAAAAAAAAAACCGACATTGTTTTAATGGTTTAAGATGGTGTAGTTTTAGCACCAGGTGGAGCTAGCATCGACGCCAAGATGGCGTTCTAAGGAAACGATAAGCACCACGTGGATGTCATTAATTCTACGAATTGCCTTAACAGGATCTATCATTTTGTTCTGATCGCCACCTGCTGGCTTTACCCGCGCCTATTTGCAACGAGGTGGCATGATTTAGTTGCATTATCGATTCAGATGGCCAGGGTTTGACCATAAATTTTCCAATGTCACGCGCGGAGTGTTTCGGAAAATCTGTTGGGCAATAATAGCTACTACCACCCAGACTATCCTTGTTTTTCCTTGTCGGTTTTTTTATTTTCTAACATACTGTAACCTCGTAAACCATTCCATTCTTTCAAATAGAACAGCGATCGATTGCTTTCGATGTAAATAAACACCGATAACGGTGATTTGATTATGCGATAGCCTTGATAGTATTATGCAAAACTTTCATTGACAGTGAAACTCGTTTAAGATGTTATCTAAGGGTTTATAAAATATATCAATAACAGGAAATCGTCTATGGTGGAAAGCTTAAATACCTTATGGACACATCTACAGTGGAATTCGCTTAAGATTTTCTCCGAAGATCTAGAAAATACCAATTTCTTAAACAAAAATGTATCTTCGATGGAGCTCTATAATACCACCACAAAAGGATATTTTAAACCGGAGATTTATTTTTATTATAATTTTTAAACACGAGAAAATATCTAAAGCGGGTTTAATTGTGTCATGGAATATGTCATGAAATTTAGAACTGGAATTGTGAAAATAAACCACTACACTGATTCCCGTTCATTATTTTTAATGGCAGAGGGGGCTAAGTGTCAAAACTGGATTAACTGCTATTTGATGGAGCTATGAGTTACATCACTATCCAATCAATACCTCTATTGGAGATTGTCACATTTATAACGGATACGTATTCGTAGGAAGGATATCCAGTAGTAGGGTATTAATAGGAAAAGTGTGTCATGTTAGCGGAAGAGCAGGATTGCCACGTTGGACACGGTGGAATCACCTGTCAGGCAATTTTCTTGACATTCCACGTTGAATTTTTTTTTCCGAGGGAGTAAAACTTCACTCCTAAGATGGGGCTTTCGATAGAGAAGAAGAAGAAAAGGGGGAGGGTTTTTAAATAAGTAAGCTATTGGACTTTTTAATCTGTTTCGGCGTTTTCGTGTATTGGAACGGAACCGGCAAGTCCCGTTCGTTTCCGAACTATTTCACAGACGACGTTCAATTTCAGTCGTCGTCGTCGTTTCTTATCGGTTGGACCAAAAGCGCTTGTCATCCTGTGATGAGTTGCCAAAGTGGAAAGCGAGCAACAAGGCAGAACGGACGTGGAAAAGAGTTTTCTCGTCCAACCAATTGAGAAATGTCAACTTGGACGCCACTTCGTAGCGGGCAGGTGATGGCGTTACGATCGCGGAAAAACCGGAAAGCGCTCACCAAGTACCATGTTGTATATAAAGAAAATTCAAAAGAAAAAAAACAGAACTGCTGTTTTTTTCTACCCCATTTGTAAACCTTTTTTGCTTTTTTTTTTAAGTAACAGACAGACAGGCTTTATTTGCCAACTGGTCAATAAAAATCCTTATTCTCAATAAGACAATTATAAAGTCTTTTGGTTATCAACACATTGGCTTTTCATATTCGCGAGTTTATTCTGCCGCACAATCCTTCCTAAGCAAATTATAAAATATAAACATAGCTAGTGTAAACAATTAATCTTTTTAATTCACTCTTACCAACTTTACTGTAGAGATAAAAACTCAAAGAAGACTGAGGGGGATACACAAAAGATTGATTTGTCGACTTCTTAATAGAATTTTTAACAAAGAATAATCTATAACTTTTCAGGGCCCACCTCAATTCATATACAAAGTTTCATGAAAATCGATTTATTTGTTTTTTTGCAGATATTTTTTTTATTTGTTTATTAATTAATCTATTATTTGTTACTTATTTTCCTTTATCTGTTGTTAGTTCAAATTTATTTTATTGTTTTTAATTTTTTTAGTCAGGTCTACTGTTCACAGAAGTACTAGTTATAAAAGAAAATAACCAAAAGATGGCATTTTGCAGTAGATTTTTGATTAAAGGTATTTTATCGATGTAACTATTATTTATTAGTCGGTACAAAAATTTTTGTAACACTAAAAAATTTCTTATTTTATTCAGGTGTACTAGTAATACCGCAAAAAATCATTTGAAGTTTCGTTGTTGTTTGAAAATTTTGCTGAGTATAAGCATTGACGCAGTTTAGTGCAGACACGAAATTGGTAAATAAGAATATCATTTAGGATACAAAGCACCAATTAGTGTTATTGTGAGGAAAATGGCTGTAGGGAAATAAACGTTTAAGTAATGGAAATGTCATTAAACGCGAACTTTGCCTCTGGAAATTGCTTGGCAAAGTCATGGACGTGCGTGATTCGAGCACACAACATTCCAGCTACCTGTGTTTAGATATGGCGAAATACCTGTTACCCAATCAATATACGAGAAGTGAGGAGAAACCAAGTGAAATAGCCTAAAATTATCTTTTAATAGCGAAGAAAAAGCAATTTGGTATTCGACTAAGAGAGATTTTTTTTAAAGATTACCAATAGGAAACCATACACAGATACCGAAACAAGGGTGATTAAAATTGCATGGTAGCCGCAAGTTACGTGCTGCTTATTTATCCACGTGGATGAACTTTGAGTCTTCTAGATGGTATTATTAGACAATTACTAACAACAACACACACAAAAAATAATAAAGTTTTCGATGTTACAAGGTTTATAGATGTTTCGTATTGTAGGTAAAGTGTTGAACCCCATTAACGATTTGGTCACTAATCATAATACCCAAGTTTGCTAAAAGCACATTTATTATACAACTCTTTAGTGAAATATTACCCTGTCAACCATTAAATATTAATCTATGAACTCAATTATGAACTAATGTGATGTACCATCACAAGTCATCGTGAATAATTTATCATTCATGACACATTGCATTGCATCAAAATGGTGTCTTGACTTGTATTTATATGTTGCTGTTTTTCTTTTGTGGACGTTGTAAGGATGAGTATTTGGTGGCGAGCAATTGTCGAATTTTGAATCGACGGATTTATATATTTTTAAAAAAAAAAGGTTTGATAGGGGAGTAGCCTATAGAAACGCTTTTCTACGTGACTGCATTCTAGGCATTCAATGCGCTTTATTGACAAGTTGAAAACCCGGATTTCACGCGGCTATCGTTTTCGCCATCGCTGCTACACTGATACGATTGGAAATTTTCAAGAAATATTTTCATGAAATACAATGTAATATGCAGTATTTTGCATCAAAAAAATGTGTGTACACGGTGTCAATTTATTACTGCGTGATGACAAAAATGCACACATGATCGCTTAGAATTAATTTCTGCTTTGTATTAAGAATGAGGACATCAAATTCTAACTGATATTAAAATACAATGTTTTGTTAAGTTTATAAAATACGTAATTTTTTTGTTGGCAAAGTTTATAGTTCCCGATAATAATTTTAGTACTAGAACATGGAGAGTTGTTCCTAAAGTGGTCTAGTTAAATTTTAACCACAGTTGTTACGCATAAAACAAAGCAAAAAGTCCACATAAACATGTGTTCCAGAAATGCATGCATACTCATCTGCAGAGCGATTATGAGACGAATAAGCCTATGAAAAATCACACGACTTCACAGTGTTCTTTCAGAAAGTAAGCATTTCGAAACCCTGTTTATGTGGGTGTTTTGGTTGATGGGATGCGTAGCATCTGTGGTTAAAATTTGACTCGACTTTAGGAACACTTTGTATAACAGGTATTATGAATTGAACTAGGAAATGAGAAAGCTTCAAACTTTCACAACTTCCATCATCATCAGTTATCTATCAGCTATTACATGGTTTGCATAGGGGAAATGAAGGGAGGTATTTATAAGGGTGCATCATCAAGCTGGTTATATAGTTATAGTGAAAGGCGGGTTTTGCCAAACAACGCCTTTTGCTTCTCAACTTAACCTAATTTGGTAAAAGAAAAATAGCACCGACGAAAACAGTTCTTTGCTCGTTATTGATTACGTCCTTCACTTTGACCTCGGTTAAGGCTGGCGTGGAAACGAGTAGTACAGTATTAGTGAAGACACTTCGTTCGTTGGATGGGTGCAATCCATGGCGGATGTTGGGGGAAGCTTTGGTGGTTCATTGTGGTTGTTGTTGTTATTGTTATTGTTGATGATGATGATGATGTTGCTGTTGCTGTGATATATCGTTGCATTGCCCAGGTGACTGGTGCACGCCTCTCAACGGCTTTTCGTGATAAATGCGTTCATCTGCGCATTCCCTCATCCAGTTTTAGAAACCTAAAACACCATACCATCATCATTTTCGATATCCCAGATGTGTTTTGCACATTCTATAATCTGCATGACGAACCTTGACTTTTTATTCTTCTTTTATTTCATTTCCTGTTTTGGTGCGTTGGGATGGTTCAAAATATCTCCATGATAGCGGCAAAGAATTGTGATTGAATGGTCAAAGATTGTCTACCTTAGTTGACGTGACAACAGATTACAGGAAGTAGCTTTTCTGAAGAAGAAAAATCGTGTGATTATGAGATGAAGATATGTAAAATCGGAAAGTTTAGTAATGAAAATCCAGGTATCATTTATGCTTTTTATAACTTCATCCACAAGTTCTTGGTGTTCAAAAATAACAACAACGTTTCACCTTATTTTTAGTTTTATTTTTAGACTTAAACTACAAATGCGTTAATGCTTTCCCAGACATGAAGAAAACTTTTTTTTAGATCCAATTTGTTTTTCTCGATCTATGATTTTGTTGACCCTGTCTATTTTCTTTGGAAGGTACTTTTCTTCAACTCTCACAACTGACTGATCATTATTCACACGAGACTGACATATTCTTAGACATTCCTCCCTTTTCTTTTCCAATTCTCTCATCCCTCTTTTTTTTTTATTTGTTCAAAGACTAGAAACTTCTGGAATTGGATGTGTCAAATAAAGAAAAATGTCGCTACGGTCAACAAATCAATTTTTGTAGCTGATGAAAGATGCTGGAATTTGAATTTTCAGAATCGAGTTTGAAAATTCTTGATCTAGTTTATGCTTCTGGAAAGGGAAATGAGCCAAACCAATGATCAATGTTTCAGAGACACTTCCCAGAAATTCTTCTAGATCTTCAGGGCAATGTGATGTCATTTAAGATTGTGCATTGCCATTACTATTCAAGAAATGCAATAGTGGTTAAGATTATGTACAATATATATATTTGTTTTACAACCAAGATCATGTGACTGAAGTTTTATACGAATACGTTTTGATATTGTACATCACTGACATGCTCTTTTACTTATATGCTATTATTATTATTATTATAGGCGTACGTTTTATATTAGCTTCACTCGTGGTTGTGAATTTGTTAGTTTGTGATTGAGTGAGCTTGGAATTGAACGTATACTGTCATTAACAGGCGTTTATGACAGTATACTCTATAGTCCAATTCATCAAAAATCGCATAAAGTGATAACGGCATTAATCGAAAACCGTTTAAGCTCCAATGTAACAAAAATCGCATAAATCGAATCGAAAATTGCAGAAACCGAAAATGGAATTACTCAACATAAAGCAAATGTCTAATTACTTAAAGATTGCAAAAAATCTAAATCTGCATAAAACAAAACAAAACTTGCAGAAATGCAAATGGAATTATTACAGTACTGAAATATCGCATACATCGAAATTCGCATAAATTAAATGTACCAAAAATCGCATAAAACGAGAACTATGGAGCTACTGTATGAGTGTTACATTTAAAACTGATAGCTTTATAGCTCATTTAATTTAAAACTAAAACCGCATAATTTCCAATGTAGCAAAAATCGCACAGATTGAATCGAAATATTGCAGAAATCGAAAAGCGTACCGGTGTTATTAAATGATATTTTTAATGCAGGTTCACTTGCTCTCACTGTGAATTAGGAATTAACTAAATATCTTACGATATTTAGAACCTTTTAATCTGTTTATAGTGTTAAAAATGAAAGATTTTTGCGTTAATTGTCGCTTTGGTTGAACGTGTTCCAAGCAATAGTTCATTGCGGTAATAGCCTATTTGTAGACGTTTCATCAGGGAACAGTTAATGATAAGATGAGCTGACTGTCTAACCTGATCCCTCGCGTCACCATGGTGGGGAAATTGACAATGGATATGGTGTGGCGATTGGAGAATTCGTTTTCCGCACACATTCTACCTGGAGGCTTCTTTCCCATCTCGATTCCCGAGTTTCATTATTGCAGCTGTGGCAAATCCCTCTGGTCTTCCTCCTCCTCCCCCTCTTTGCTGAAAAGAATGAATTTTGTTGGATCCGAAGGAGTCACTGTCTGTCGAAGACTAGAAATCCAACTTGATAAGAATATAGGAAAAGTTGAAAAAAAATAAATCATGGGTGGGGTGTTGACTGTTAAAGAAAGATATCAATTCGTAATTTAAAGATTTTGTAAGAGAATGATGCGTATTGTCAAATAGTATATTGTGTAGAATGACACGTTTTAATGCCTTTCGTACAGACGCAATGTTTGGTGGCGAGTAATTTGTGGACATCTGTGACGTCAACTTCTTGCCAACCAGTTTTCATTAGTTGGGTTAACATCACATTCGACTATAAATGGCTCAAATTGCCGCATTAAAAATTACACGTGTCAACCTTTACTCTTAACCTTTACTCTGAAGCAAAATCAATGCAACGTCGGACATTAATAGGCTTACTGAAGTTATAAGTATTTCTCGATTTATACAAAGGTTAAGGTACAAAAGTACAAAAATAACATGAAAAAAAAATTAGATTTGAAATTTGCATCAGGATTTCATGCCAAATGCAAAAACAAAAAATCAGGATCTAAAAAATTAACGCCATTCATTTATTTAATGCATAACCGACATGGTTATTCTATTTTGGAGCTTCTAGCTCGTCTTTGGTTTCGACGAGAAACGGTAAAGGCCAAGCGTTAATAAGAGAAAACTGAGTACTAAATGATATATGTTATGCGATGGGAATGTCTTTTATTTTCTTTCCACGCACGTTTTTTAAAGGTCAGTGAGCATTAGCACGATTACATAAAAAATTTATCTATTTTTGTGTTTTTTTTTCCTGTTATTTCAAATGTCCAAGAGTCCAAAACAACAATTTTTAGAAGACTAGGAAATTTTTTGAAACAGCTATATATACAATTCAGGACCCGTTGGAATGTGAATTACCGAACAATTTCTTTTGTGTGCGACAAAGAACAGCTAACATCGTAATGTGAATAAATTGTAATAGACAAAACTAGATAATTGTTGCGTAATATACACGCAATGTTACTGAAATTTAATAATATTTCAAGCTATAAATAATTGTATATTTTTATGACATTGGAAAAATTGACAAATCTGAGATTAAGACTTTCTGAATTAAAACAAAATTGATCACTAAACTTCGATTAACGACAAAGCCTGATAAAGATTAAAGCGTAGTGTCGATGTGATTGGACTGACTGATTAATTAAATAATTTTGTTTTCAATTAATGAGATCGGGTATCGGTTGCAATGCTATTTATGATTAAACATGGCGTCCACAGCTGGTTCACCTTGTCTCTTTTTGGAAAAGTCAGTTGTTATCAAGTCTTGTATTGGATTCTGTAATGGATTTGTAGAGCTGAAAATACAAATAAGAGGGACTGTTTGCGTTACGTCACTACTGCAAAAAAACAAAAAAAAAACGTCAACCGCAATTTTCATAGAAATATTACATTTACCTCATACACCGTTTTGGTAGTTTCTGTTCTAACATTCGCCTTAGTCGCATTTAATTCGAGCTCGAGAGTATTCGTAATTGGCACTGTCTTGCACACGAGATGTTGACGATTTTTAACCACTGCCCGTTTTGTTGGCGGCTGATTTACGAGATGGTTTCCTGTTACTTGACAGACGGCGCCAGCCACATACAGCGCATGCGCTTGTAGTTAACGTTGCCTCCCGCGATAATAATAGTGATTTTCCCATAATGCAATTTTTTTGTTTTTTTTTCTCTCCACCAAAATAAAAAGGTGGGTTCCTATTTTTTTCCCCAAAAACAAAACAAAAAACAGAAAAGGTTTTTATTACTTTTCTATCGATTTAGGGTATAAATCGGTCCTTC
>JAQIWH010005223.1:0-15118 GCA_034695005.1 Cryptops parisi
CACACACACACACATACAAATACATACACAGAAAGATACGAGAAAAAGCATAATCTGTAATGATTCGGCAACAAGATAACACAAGAATGGATTTGCGCCTGTCATTACCCATTGACAATCACAGTCAGGTACAATATGTAATCTCCCCACCAAACCGACCACACTTGGCGTTATGGCAATAGAAAACGGTGGAGAAAAAAAGAAGTAAAATAAAAATAAAAACCACAGGAGAACTCAGAGGCAAGCAAAGTATTCATTCTTTTCCTCCGCATTCTTGGCTTGCAAATTGAACCAGGGGGGGAACTCCAGAGAAGAGAGGGCAAAGAAAATATAAATTTTACGATCTTGAATAAGAATAATTTATCGACAAATTATTCCGGTCCGCAGTCTTAGGGAGAAATCAGAATTCAATCTTCTTCGTCTAGTACTAAGTTTTTATGCTCATGGATGTGAAGTTAATACTGTGTATCCAGTTACTCAGTCAAAATATCTAAAGTTTTATTATACAATAATTATAATTTTTTAATATGTATATTCATAGCATAAAATACATTATATATCGATACTTTATTTACATGCATATAAATACCAAACTGCATTATATCCAGAAATTGTATGGAGCCTGTCCGACTTTTGTTCGTTTTATTTTAATTTGATCATACAGGGTGTCCCACAATAAAATCTAAATATTTCAATCACATCACATACAGTTTGAAGGAAAATACGTATATAACCACAACTAAATATGGTAGTAAACATACTAAAATTTCACAAAAAATACGACGTCAGTACACGTCCACATCGGCGCCTCTGGTGGGGCGAAGAATGTCTAGGTCTAACTCATGTGTTCTGCAATATTTCTCCATGTCGAAAAATTGTCAGAAATGTTTGAAATTTTCGAATTATAGTTAGAACGCCTCATATTTACGACGTTATCGATGTATGAAATTTTTTTCGAAAAAAAAAACCACGTGTTTCTCATGCACTCGTTTACCAACCATCGCTTGAGCTTGGTTGGTTGCTCAGAGTCGCCATTATGAAAAATTACTGACTGCAGCGCCACTGTGGCTCTCACAAAATTCCCACATAAACTTTGAGTTTCTGCTTCCGTTTCACCAAGAATCACATTTGAATAACGTGATATAAAAAATAATGGAGTTTTCCAATGTTTAGATTTCATTGCGGACCCTATATATTCGATACCTTTATTTTTTTACTTTTATTCTTTCACTTTTGTATTAATCTCAAGGAGTATTCGAGATACACGCAACAGATAACCAAATTCTTTCCCATATGCACTGTACATTTTGACATCATTTCTTTTTATATTGTATTTTCTAGAACTAGATTCTAAAACATATCCACCGCTTAAAAACAAAAGTAGGTACATTGTCATTAAATCACGGACACTAAACATATTTGTGCATTAACAAAAATTTGCATTCTAAACGCGCCGAAAGAGTCATTAAGCGCACATTCTAACCTTTGTTTATTCTTTACTTTACCTAGTGTAGTGCCAAAAAAATCTCACTAAAACAACAACCAGTAGTGATTCACTAAAACAACCAGCTTTTGACAAACAAATCACACCTCTATATATACAAGTATATCTGTGTTATAAATGAGGTGGAAGAAGAATAAAACGTTCGTTACCTGCAGGTGTCTTTGTAACCGTTCAACCACATAGTGGTTAGCCACATTAAATAAACTGCCAGTTCGTGTATTTATTAACGAAATTATAAATAAAAAAACACACACCAAATAAACGATGATGACGAACATACAAACTTTAAAAAAAAAGTGTACATGATGTAGTTAACAACAGAAACCGACGCTGTCCAAACCTCTCTCATGTCACACTGATCTGCTAGCAAATCCTTTATCTTGTCACGAAAGACAAAGGGGAAGGAAATGGGGAAAATTTGCTAGGCCTGGGGTGTAATGCCTCAGCTGCAAATCGGCACAGCGGGTATCGAATATAATAGTAATGAGGAAAATACTCACTATACAGTGTATGTACAGAAGAAAAAATCTTTTTGGAAAAAGAAATGTTTGTAGTAGTAGACGATTGAGTTCTATAATAGCTGGCGAATGCAATTTTAGAAGGCTAATCAGAACCGCGTGTGCTCCAAATGACTTTCTCCATCCCAACTGTCAGATGATCGAGATGAAAGAAACCAAAACAAAACAAAAAACAAACTAACAAATCGCCAAGTCATACTATTTCCTACTAATACACACAAGTGAAAAAAGATATACTGTGAAATATATAAAATAAAAAAAAAAATAAAAAAAGTACGAATACACTTTCACATGATCTATGATTGAAAATACATTATTACTGCAATTATTTTTTTCGTCTCAATGCGACTTTGTGAACATGTTGCATGATGCACATATACATATGGTGAGTCTTCAAAGTGATCATTTAGTATTGTACATGACTCGTACTTCAACGAATTGAAGATCAAAAATCAAGACTACAAGAAATTGGATTTGATGTTGTAAAATTCGATAAGCCGAAAAAGGTGTGAATACCAATTAGAATGTGAAATCAATGAAGTAGGCGGAACGATGTGACGTCATCAACGAAATTGTCTCACTTTAACAATTATGTACAACACTATTAAATATAACAATTAATGAAGTTATACATGATAAAAAAATGGGACAGACTTCTAATTTCTGTCTATTTTTCTAGACCAAAATAGAACTATTGAAGGAGGCTTTCTTTCAAAGAGCGACCAGGTTATGAATTAAGTCCAAGTCCTGAGGCCCATAACTCGTCACTTTGGAGTTTGAAGTTTCCTGATGATTGCGTCATCGATATTACCTTTGACAATACCGTACTGTAAAAACGTATCACATTGCAGTGTGCCTGTTTTTCGCGAATTACTGAACTGACGCGTTACGGAATATAATTTGGAAAATTTGTATACAGTATTTATAAGTTTATATAAATAAATGGCTATGAATGCATTTATTAAGAACATAGGGATAAGAGCAACAAACTTTGGATATTTTGTAAAAACTACAGCAAGACAAGTTTTCGAAAAACGGGGGTTCGAGGAAGACACCTATTCAGAATTCATCTTCTTAAAACAAAATTGAAAACTATAGTCAAACTATATAGCTTTTGATTACGAACTGTCGGTTTCCATTCCAATTGACTAGTTTCGATTGAAACTGGGAAGACGTTACACCGCATGTAACGTTTTGGGCCACCCTGTACATCTCATGCAAAAACCTGCTATAAGGCATTGCAGGCGTGCAACCTCCCAAAACGCAAACCATACTCCTTTCTTCTCAACTATTATCATGATCATTATTATTATTATTATTGTGGTCGTCGTTCGTTCAGGGTAAACTAGTTGAAACAGATGAGCCTCGTTCTATTGCTAGACAAACAACGAGAGGCGTATGGCTTGCTTCTCGGCTTGCCTAGTTCCGGGTGTAAAGCGTCAGTCTTTTTATTCTAATCTCCGGAATAATTGAAAGTTTCCCCCTTGCCTCCGTATAATTAACGGGCACAACGGCGAGCTAGAACAACCGCGCCTGCCACTTGCCTAGGCTCGTCACGTCCTCACGTGATCGATGGTGGGTGTCATGGCGGAGTGGCTCTCCTTCCTTCCTACGACGCCAGTTGACGCTCGTTTTTCGACAGCTGTGTTGTAAAATGAAGAAAAAAAAACCGTTGACAAATACAAATTTCACGATTTTTCTGTCGTTCTCCTACGACCACCGACACGGGTTGAAGCCAGATTGGAATTTCAACTATGTTTCTTTGTGCTAATTGGCTAGCATTGTTTTGCGCTCGTACTGCTAAGGTATAAATCAGTATGGCCCGATAACGGGACCTGGGTCATTGTCTTCGGTTTTTCCAACGACATAAGAATTTT
Source organism: Cryptops parisi (assembly GCA_034695005.1). Taxonomy (NCBI): domain Eukaryota; kingdom Metazoa; phylum Arthropoda; class Chilopoda; order Scolopendromorpha; family Cryptopidae; genus Cryptops; species Cryptops parisi. The sequence continues at coordinate 3,900 of JAQIWH010005223.1, forward strand.
TTTTTTCTGGGACCAATATTGACTTTATGGACAATGTTGACTCTATAAATGCAATAAAATGCAATCTGGTGGCGAAATTTTCAAGCATCGATTGGTGTTGAGTCCACACTTGGATCGCTTTTTCGCTTGAAACTTTTGAGCCACCCTGTACATCTGATGCATAAACTACTGGAGCATATATGCAATAATTATTGGTGCATAAATACAATAACCAACGGCGCATGGATGCAATAAAATGTAATCCGGGAGCAGAATTTTCAAGCATCGATTGATTGATGTTGGGTCCGCACTTACTTCTTAGATTGCTTGTAACGTTTGAACCACCATGTACTACATCTTACGCAGAAACCTGCTATAAGGCAGTTATGGATTCAAAAACTATAATATCGTGATATCATAGTTAAAAAATGAAAACATCATATGCTATGGCTCCAAGGAATCAGTTATGATAACTCTGTATACTCTGTTGCTCCATCCAAGATCTACAGTATGGCCCCGAGAACTACAATAGCATACTACTCCTCCAAGCACTATTGCATTGTAACGTAACTTACGCTTCAAGTACAGTAAAACCTCTATTAAGCAACCACCTCCCACAAACACAACGACCACTTTTGTCTGGAAAGTCTATTGATTTAAAACTAAGTATATCTCCATTAAGCCAACCGGTCTACCTCCCGGAGCAACCATTATTTCATTTTCGACCAATCAATTTTTTCAATCTGAAAACATTTTTTGACTTATTAATTACACTTAAGGAATGTCCCATTTAAAAAGACTTTGGTGACGGACAGACTTTGAATGAAATTATCCAAATCATAAAAAAATTCCAAATAAAAATGCATAGTTTCCGAGTATAAACATTTTCGAATACAACGATGATGAAAAAATGAGTGTCCTGTTTTCGGAACTGAGAATTTGCTTGGAAAAAAGTAATAAAGTTTTCTTACAAAAATTGTCAAATACAAAAAATCTAAGATATTGCTCCATTTCTTAAGAAAAGCTGAAATTTGCATTATATCGAAATTTTTCGAAATCTGAACAATTTCTAACATAAAGTAGGCACCTGGTCCAAACCAATGGTCGAAGTTCGCTGGATCGCTTTGCCTAATTTTTGACGAGTCTCGTGCCTGAGAGTCGTGCTCACCTACTATGATACCGTTATTACATTTAGATTTCCTGTACCGTACTTCGTTATCACATGTACTGTACAGTATACTTCAGTACAGTATCTAGCTAATACAGGTATTGTATTATTACATTTTCTTCACATTTACATGCATTCTAAAACTAAAATAAAACGTTTAAAATGCTTGTGTACAGTATGCAGAATTGTCGTTTTAAACTGCGTACTCTATTATGCGACCACCTCTCTGAACGAACACTTTTTTTATGGAACCGTGAGTGGTCGCTGTAGAGAAGTTTTACTGTACTATAGTATCATATGCTATGGCTCCAGGAACTGTTTATCATATACAGAAAAACCAAAAAGTATACGGTAACTAACTGTCGCATATACCACCGCATACTACGTCATATACTACCGTTTATACTGTAGGCCCTACTACTGATACGAATAAGTAACCCTTGCCCGTGCTATGCTATAAACACGTGAAAATATTATTTTCATTGTTTACATTAACGTAACGTTGTTATAGTTTTTCTTGGTTTACATTTACGTTATGATTTTCCTTGTGTTTTTAGTGTGTTTTTACTTATCAGTGGAAACATTCTTACCAACCACGGACAGAGAGAGAATAAGGAAGACACTTGGGCCTTTTAACAGTTGTTTCAATAGTTGGAGGGCCTGATGTGAAAGAGTGTGACATTTTTTTTACAATTTCGAGGAAAACACGTTTAAAGATCTGAACTTGTCTTGCTGTCTATGGGCTACTTAACACTTCTTGCACTAATATCTTTGTACATATTGATGTTTTGCTCAAAATTACACGTGAAGAAGGCAGAATTACACCTGACACATTCGAAAATGCTTCTAGATTATTTTTTGACAAAAATGTTACCCTTTGCACCAGGCCCTTCAATTATAATGCCGGTATCTATAGAATAGCATCAAAAGAATAGCATAACGGCTCCAAGAGCCATGACATCGCACAGTAGGCTACTGGAGTACTACTACAAAAACAAGAAATTGCAAAATGGGAGTAAACGAATCTTGAAAGCCACAAGTTGGAGAAAATCGGAAGAACAATACTTCTTATTACAATTTAAACTTTATAATACCTGTATGAAGATGAAATTCTACTTAAAAATAAACTGTCACGCAACAATTTTTTTATTATCGAATCATTAGCACGCGTAGTTACCCAATAGTCTACTAATAGTCAATAAAAATCGGATTATTTTTTTTTTACGTTTGAAAATGATTGTAATCCATCTGATGTCATTCTGAATAAGAATGCATCCAAATGTGAGGTCATCCAGGCGTAACAGTAGTCACATGAGTCCTTTTCACGACTTGGATCACTTCGAGAACTTACACTTGACTTTTGGCTACTGTCCAGAGAAAAACCCAAATTAGTATTCTATCTCCGCTCCGAAGTAATATGTCGAAAGTTGCTTTATAATTTTAACTTTGATCACCAGGTGCTGAAGGGTCGGAAACAGAACGGAGCACGTAAGAGTTCAAAGGACGTTTAGATCCGCTCTCTCAAGGTTTCTTATATCTGCGAATTAATTAGTCCGGGCTATTTAGAGGCAATAAACGTTAAATTTCAATTTTTTTTGCCGTCAACTTCCTACCAGATCCGACCTAATTTATGAATAACTTTACATCGTTTTCGCCAACGTGTTTTCGTTAACGACGTTCTTACATCGAACGAAAAAATTGTATATCACCACCGTAAATAATGTACCATTTTTAACAGTCACATCGTAACAACTGATACATCGTAGCTTGTTGGAAATTAAAAGAGCTCCTACGACGTACTTCCACTAATTAAAATAAATAAATAAATAAATAATTATGGCGTTGAAAAAAAGTCACACTTTCAGCAAACCAGGTGAAGAGTACTAGGAAAACGAGTGAAACCCAAACAAGACATTTTTCAAAATGTACATTAAAGACAAATATTTTGGACCAAAGGGCGTTAAAATTCAAGCGTCAAAGGCTCTGTACGTGGTAAAACGTTTTAAGCGGGATCATCTTAAGCGGATTCCACTGTAATTGAGGAGTTGGATGGAAAAACGGCGTAAATGTCTTTAAGCCGTTTTTACGAGTTTTTCGGCGTGAAAATTTTTACGCCCTTATTCCTTACCATGAATAAATTGAATCGCTTTAGACCAGTCTACGACATCAAAGGCGTTGAGAAGAATGTAATTTGCACTTGCAGACTTTTTGGAGCAAGAATATGGAACGCGACTATTATGAATCTTTTAATTTTTTGTGATTTCTTTCTTTTTGTCGCTTCACTTCCAAAACAATGGAAAAGTTATTGATATTTGGAAAAACGGTGTAGATGCATTTATAAATTAGCACGATATTTGGAATAATGGCGTAATTGCATTTTAAAATTAGCCCGCAACTTGAGACCTGTCAACTAAAGCAAACAGTCAACCACAAAACCTGTTTGCAAACCCTGTTCATTTTGCTTCTATATAAATATACAGTTGACAAGTATTTCCTTTAATCTTAAATTTGAAGGTACCAGAAGTTTTTGACCTTTTTCTCAAAACTGCATTTGTGGAGTTAACGCCGTTATTCCACACAACTCCTCAATTGTACTTGGGATCTGAGGTGGCGACGAAACCCTATATTGCACCAACGATTCCTACAATGTTATGGACACTGCAATTTTCCTCCATATAGCTTGCCGCCACATAGCAAGTACTCCGTTTCTTATTTGATGATGGCGAAAAGGTGAGAGCAGGGTTCACGTGAAGGAGGTCACGTGAGAAAGCTATGAGAACACCCATGATGGGACCGAGATACGGAGAAAGTCAAAGGTGGACAACAAGAAGAAAAAATTGCACTCGTAAAAATGGCGTAACGACAAAATGAAAGAAACGAGTGCGTATAAAATCTACCAGTAGAAAAAAGAAACAACTTTCACATGTATCGCGTATAATATCTTTCGGTATAAAAAAACACACAAAATGAATTTACAGCTGTTATCTCTCTAGCTTCTAAAACGTAAACTTTTCTCATGCAACAGAGATTTTCATGTAACCAGCACGTTATAATTAAACATTTTTTTAATACTGTACAAGGTTTAAAAAATCCTAGTGCCAAGGTGTCACCAGCTTGGGGTGGAGTGCGCAACGTCTAGTATTAAAATTTTCGAGTTCAATTCACATTTGACATTTTCACAGTAAAAATCTACAATTTAATGTGATCCGTACTCCACAAATGCCGGATAAATGGAAGTTAGTTGTACTATTATTTACTAGAAAAAAAAACAAACAACTTTTTTTTTCATTTTGCTTTTCTGCTACTGTATTCTCTAAATAATTCAAATGCGAACTTGCTTAATTTAAATTGTGAATACAGTATACTTCGAATCTTCCAACACCTCCAACCTTCCTTGTTCATTTATGACACTTTTACATTTGCGTTTGGTGACAAAAATTTGTACTGTAGTAAACAAGTTAAGGAATATTAGACAAACGATATTTCGTGGCTTACAACTTAACTTGGAATCTCATTTTCCATTCTATTTACGTTTCGAAAATTACGAGACTTTAACATTCGTTGGAAAAAAAATTTACAAAACAAAAAATAATAACAACGCTCGACATGAAGTACCACTACCACTAGCCACCCAGCAGAATTTTCCTTTTTTTTTAACGAAAAAAAAAATGTATGCTCATCAGTAGTGCAATAAAGGAGCCAATTATTTAACGGGCATGAAACTACTGTCAAAATAAACACTGCTTCAATAAGCTTTCGTCGTGCGGGTCTACCACGATTTCGTTGCCGTCTAATTAGGATGGCGAGATAAGAATTTTTCTACAGTCGCAATTTTCGCGCCTAAATTAATCCATTATGGAATCCTAAAACGAAACGGTACAATCAAGGCTCTCGAAATACCAACGACATCACCATTCCATGTTAGAAGTCTCAATCATTGTGGACACCGCCTATTGTAATGTGTCATGTTTGAATTCACGACTTTGAATCCAATTCACATGTCTTTATTATACAGCATCTATAGAGCACAGTTGTCTGTTTTCTTGCTTCATTGCTTGTTTACTTGTGCGTTATGGACTCCTACATCTCTATTTCAACTGACTTGAAATTTGGCATGTTAATACATCTCTTTCCCAGTTAGAATTTAAGCTATTATCAATGTTAATAATTTCATTAGGAAGTCGATAAAAACTGTCCTGTGTGAAATCCCTAAAAATGTGACTTTTTATGTCGTTGTTAGAAAAAGGCTTGTTAAAAATGAATTAAGAAAGGAATTTATCGTATAACTAAAGCTAACGTACTATAGGTGAAGATTTGAAAAGGTTATTTCCAAAACGTCTCAAGTCCATATCCATGAAATACAATTCTTCAGGAAATGGTATTTTTATTCATTTGACCCTAGACTTTGCATATTAACGTGGTTTTTGAGAGTGCTCTTCAGTAGGAGTTGTTTTAAAACAGTCCAAGGGGCCAAAAAATTCATCAAATCAAATTCGACAAAAAACAAAACAGGCATAACACACAAAAAAAATATTCAACAAAAGTTGTAAGTATTTAATAAGTTTTGAGTCTTGAAAATAACACATTTGGAACCAGCGATTCACAGAGAGTTTTAAGAGCCTCTTAACTAAAAAAAGATGATCAAAAGTGGAAATAAGACGTTTTGGAAATAAGTGCTTCAATTGGTATGCAGAAAGAGACGACTCTCTCTATCTCGCTCTACGAGTGTGTAACTTGCTCGTTTACCATATAAATTACACTCGTTCGTCTCATATGGCGCTGTTCTTAACCTGGCGGGCTGGTCTCGGTGGCGACTTATTTATTAGCTTATGGATCCGGCTTTAACCGCTGTGGTCAATCGTAGGCTCGTGCGGCCCGTCGTTTCCCCCGAGTGGTCCTGCAGCGCCGAGAAGCTTTTGTCGGCGACCGCTCGCCCACTCTCCGAGTGATGGGTCAAAGGTGACGCCGGGGGTGCCTTTAGCCAACATCGTGACAATCGCGCGCACGCAAAAATCTAGCCACGAACAGCTAAAAACGGTCGAGCGGAAGCGTTACTTTACACATGTGAGCGATTCATCAAGCTGGGAGGGATTTTCTTCTTCTTCTACCACTTTCCTATTTTTTTCTTCCTTCTCCTATATGTATATTGCTAAGATGGACACGAGATGTACGAGAAAAGTGAATTAAGTTGCAAGAGAGGATGCTAGTGTTGTTGTTGTTGTTTAGAAAAATACAAAAAAAAAATATGAAAGTGATCAAAGAAACGTGAAAATTTTCATCATTAGATACCACAAAAAAAAAATAATGAAAAGGAAAGGTTACACGATGCCCCATAGCCTAATGGCTGTATCCATGCAAAAAAATTCCGTAATGTTGTACGTACATGACTTTCCGTTTATGTTTTAATTAGGAAGCCAATAAGACAAAAATACAAAGCGTGAGGCTTTTCATAAAAATTGGAAGCCTACAGAAACTGGAAGTACAATAAAACCTCGATTATCCGACTTATAACTGAAATACGTATAACCTACCAAAAAATCTATAGGCTTACTATTAAGACGGTCGATTAGTTTGTGCGCTACAATAAGGCTCATTAACCGCTGGACCGATTAAAACCAAACTCGGAAGGATTAATCCCCTATGTCCGGGAGTGAAAAGTTTTTATCAGCTCTTAATAACGATTTGTGTGTTTTAATCGCAATCGTTTGGCCGCATCCTTTAATCGACAAAATATTCAACCTAATCTAACTAACCTAACCTGTTACCTAACCTCACCTGACTAACCTAACTATAGTTATACTCGTTCTATTCGCGATTGAATGATTGTGGATTGCGATTGAAACACCATTTACCCTTCATAACTTTAAAACAATTGAATTAACAAATACAATAGACTAACATTTACGGTACAATCAAGTCACAATACCACGAACAAAAATTCCCGTTTTCACATTCTTAATTCATGTAATGTACATGTCACGTAAATATATTTTCAAACTGAAATAACTCACAAAGATCCGACGAACTATTAATCAATTCTTTTCAACAAGCATTTCAACGTTTGTACTTAAAGAACTGCAAAAGCTCTGAATTTGAAGCGACAAATGCAATGGTCGAAAACACTTTGAAATGACTGAGTATGAGACACACTATACACTTAGCCATTTAGCGCTGGCTCGCGTTCCCACAGCCAGTTCGATGAATGCGTTGCAAGTTTAATAGATTGCTAGGTACGTAGGAAGCGAGCAGGGTTTGGTGGTGGTGCTTGTTCAGAAGTTAAAGGGATTGAATAGAGGGAAACAGCTCAAATTTTGCTGAGCCATGGTGCCAAATTTTGTCGCCGAGTCTGTGGGTGGTTCCCATTATCCCATCCGTCAGAAGCGAGCCATTTGACAGGAAAATCACACCGGGGAATCAAATTTTCTGCTTTCAATGAAACCAGAGGCAACAGCAGCAGCAAGAAACGCGCGAATTAAAAAACTAAAAAAAACACTGAATAAAAAATAAAAATACCAACTTTGGTCACGCTCGCTCCCTCTCATGTTCCTCCCTCCATGTTTTACACACCATAGTATAACCTCCCCCCCCCACCTTCCATCGGTGCTATTACTACTCATCTTTTTTCTTTAAATGTTTGGTTACGCAGGGCTATTCCTAGTTTTACGAAAACTGCATCTCTTTTTTTTTTTACATTTTATACATTTTTTGTTATAACTCCTATTATCTTTTCATTTTTTTCTCCGGTTTTTCGATAAGGAGAAATCGTTACTAACGATAAAGCTACCTAAAACAGAGGCTTAGCAACCTATGGCACGCGGCAGTGACACAGTAGAAATACAGGCATTCCCCAGCTGTATTTTCGTACAGTGGTTAGGGACCACTTCCACAACACTTGTCTAAAACCAGACATCGTCGAAATGCAGAATCCATTTTTTTTTTTAGCTTGGAAACGCACTTTGATCGCCGAAAAACGTAAATAACGCGCTATAAATCATTTGCGTACAAAAGCTGAAAAAAAGTAATTTTAAATGGAAAACAAAGATCGAAAAAATCCTTGTCCCGGCCTGGGATCGAACAGAGGCCTCTGGTACTTGCTAAAAGACATACTTATAGTACAACTAAATTACATTTTAGAGTACACTATGTACAGTACCGTACTTTAAAAAAATGTTCTTCCAAATTAGGGGAATTAACCCTCGAAACCCTTCCCTTGTACACGGCCCTACTGCCTACTATTATAAACAATATTCAATATACACTTCAAATCCAAGTGTCTGTTTCTCTCTCTTTGCCTCTTTCCGTGCCTCAATGTTTCTGACAACTAAAAACAAACGTAGCCATAACATAACATAATAAATGTGCTACTATACCTACACAAATATAAGCAAAGTAGTAACTAACGCGATTAAGTAAACACAAAACACTAACTAAAGTTGCAAAGCAAAGCAACATGAGTTAAAACAATAACTGTAGTGAATATTGCGGAGCAACATGAGTTAAATGAATAACAATTGATTCATTGCCTCCTGTCATTTTTGACGGACATACAGCTCGTGCTACAATAAACGTATACAATAGTACTGTGCATAAAAATGAAAGTTGAAGAGGGAAATAAAAGAATGAAGCACAGGTTAGCTTATTTTTCTTGTGCCAACGAATAAGCTTTTCACGCTATCGTTATACAGGGTAAACCAGAAAAACTGTCACCAATGTTCAAAGAGCTATTTCTCATGAACCGCTTAAGCTAGACCAAAAATAAAACTATTACATGAAAGCTCATATCTTTCCATTGATATACTGTATAACCCTAGGCTTCCATAGTTTGCCCGCAATGGCCGCGCGAAAAAAAGGTACCCTAAAAAAAGTTGCAAAATGACTTTACAAGTTCAAAGAAAGTTCAGTGCATAACTGTTCAGTGCAAAAATTAAAAACAAATGTGCTAAAAGGAAGGTGGAAAAGTCAATTTTATGATACAAGTCTCATCCGGCTTCACTGATGCAGATTTACAGACCAAATCCGGAAAAAAATGTACTGGTGCAACCACACACATCGTGAAAGCTCACAAAAAACCAAACACAGCACAAGCACTTAATTTAACAACTTTTTTAGGGTACATTTTTTCGCGCGGCTATTGCCACCAAACTATGCAAGCCATAGCATAAACTTATACATCATTGAAAAGATATTGAATTGAGCTTTCATGTCTACCATAAATGATTCATGAGAAATCGTTATTTGAAAATTGGTGACAGTTTTTTTGGGCCACCCGGTACATCATTTGAAAAAACCACAAAACAATTCCTTATTACGACTATGAATCAATGGCTATGGTTATAAAGAGAAAATCATAAGAATAATAAACACCACCCTGCTCGAAAAACGAAAAACCCGATTGCATCCACAATAAAGTTGCATTTTTAACGATCGTTGAATTAAGTTCCAATAACTCGGTCAACTGTTATTTCGCGTTTTTTTATTTCCTTGTTACACTAACACTTTCATTCAAGTGCGCCCCCTCTCCGTTAATGGTGTCTTAATTCCATTATGTAGGCTATCGGCATTGTAAATTATATTCCCTCGGTTCTCCTCCCTCAAAGAAACGCCTGTTTAATTTAAACGGCGTGACAATCACAACCATTAGTCAGAGCACGAAATCGTTTCAACGGTTTATCACCAACACAAGGGGCACACGAGGCCTATTGGACACCTCCTTCTGCCCGTTGCAATAATGAGCTCAATCAAGAAAATGCTATCTCCTCCGACCCGAAGGCCCTTATTACCCACAGCGACATCTTATGGCGTCTTTAGTCATCCTCGGGGCCCATTGCACGTCAGGGTGACGAAAATTTATCACCACCTACGCACAGATGGAGGCTCGAGAGCAACACGCGAGGAAATCATTAGCTCGATATACATATATAAAATGCAAACTAAACACGAGAGGTCGAAAACACCATTGACCTTTATATGCCGCCACAAAACGAGCGGAATATTATTTTTAAAAAAAAATCTTGGCCTTGAGGACCCAACACTTTGGCTACTCCTACGAAATGCACTTGGGTAAATAAACACATCACGACCACTCACTCACTCGGCGCTTCTTCCAAAGCACGACCGCTGGGCTAATTTCAATTCCGCTTATTAGGACACTGACAAAGACAATTCTTTTTAACCATCCACTTCATTATTGTCATCATGGTCAACAAGTAAACCAAACAACTCTTTTCTCTTTACTTAATTATCATGCCTCCAGTGAAGCAAGAGCGCAGATGGTAATTTGGTTTGGAGAGGGCTAATCTTAAAATTTGGGCTATTGAAGAAGGGATGGGCTAGAAACTGTTATACATGTGTATGTGTACATACTGGGTTCAAAAGGTGACAACCCTACTTGAGTTGCAAAGAACAGAAAAATCAGCCATGCATAAATCAGCATGCTTACCTGTATCGATTATGTGCAATACAGCCCTGATACAGCCCAATATATTGTTTACATCAATAAACACCAAAATACATTTGTATAGTTCCGTTAAGTTGAAAACTTAGCCTAACCCGTAAAAAAGCTACGGATAAGCGAAAATTATACCGTAATTTGGGACAAAAAAACAGCCAAATGTATGTAGGCTATACCAAAAGTTGAGACATAGGAAGTAATTCATAATTATATTATGAAACAAAACATTACTAAACTTCGGACATTTTGGTGGATTGGGAGTTATTCCACGATGTTATCCATCGCCAATCTAATTGTTTACACTTTGAACTTAGTTCGTATCTTGGTGTTGTTTAAATCTGTTGAATATTTATCACAAACACACTACCCTAAACATGCCTAAGAAATGTGAAAGTAATGAGAATGGATTTTCAGAGTGATAAGAACAGACGCACATTAACTATGGTATAATCGAGAAATAGAACATCGATTGATAATCTATTGTAGATTATCAATCAAGATTCGTAGTCATTGCTCATAAGTGCGACGTTACCTACATATTACAAAATCTACTATATAATAGTCTCCCAGGATTAATAAATGACGTATCCTGTCATCAGTCGTCGGTCATCATCGGTCATC
>JAQIWH010005224.1:0-15112 GCA_034695005.1 Cryptops parisi
ATGGTACATTTCTACAATAAACAAAACAGTTTTCGGTTATGACATTTCTTAAACTATGATTATTATTTAGTTAAGCCATGTACTGTATATTTCTATGAAACTGATTTTGAGAAAACAATTCTAAATATTTTATCATATGGTAACTGTACCTTCTGTATATCGTTTTTATAATATTTTCTATTATGTCACTACATTACATTTTATATACATATACATTACATACACATTTTATCGAATCTTCTATATGTTAGGCACAATATCCGAATCCTCTTATTGGCCAAAAAATACCGACAACAATGTGTTGTGTTATTTGCAAAACGGCCATAACCGGCAATAACCATAAATTCACGTTGTGACTCTTTTGATAAACGCTCACAAAGCGTTGTGGCAAAATGAAAATTCCACTCAGTTATGCGTTGTGGTCGTTTTTGCTAACGGCCAGAATGCGAAGTAGTGTGTGTCATTAGTGCTGATATTCGATATATGCATCAGTTTAGGTTAGTTTATGTTAGTTTAGTAGTTCCCGTAAGTTAGGTTAGTGTTAGAATCACATATTAGCTACCGGTAATATTTGTTTCATTTTGCGGGAAACCGAAGTACAGCTGTATATGCGTCTGTACTGGACAGAATGAAGAAAAAAATTCCATAATATGCAACTCTAACCTAACCTACACTAATGTAATTAAACAAAACTCACCTTAACTTTAAGGTTCATCACAGTCAGTGTTCAGTATTATCTATATACTTACCTACTAGATTACTTAACGTAAGTTATTTACCTACTAGATTGTAACGTTTTCCTTTCATTACTGACAAAACTGTTAATCAACCTTAACGCGATCCCATGGATTGTAAAGTGTTCAATAAACAATAATAAAACTAAAAATTCTTGAGTGAAGGTGGTGATGTCATTATCGATGTTAAACTCGATATAATCGAGTTATTGTTCTCTCAACATCTACATTGGTAGGCTATGCATCTGCATCCACGAATGAAATTGGACTGTACCATTTCCGTGTTAACCGTCGCTTGCGACGGGAATGACACACTAGCTTTGATAGAAAAACAGATTAAAGTACGTTCCTTGCACCAAATTTTAATTTGGTTACATAAATTGTAAATGTTGTGGTCAATTGTATTGCAGGTTTTGCTTTTAGTATTCATTTCGCGTTGTGGCTGTAGCAACAAAGACCACAACGCTTTGTGGCATTTTCACTTTGCCACAGCACGTTCTGTTCGAGTTTGCTAATTGCCACAGCTGCACTTCGGGTGGTGGCCAATGGCTATTTTGTAAATAATCACAACGCGTTATGGTCGTGTTTTGTTTTTCACGCTCAGTGAGTGAATTTGGGTATGGAGCCGGATATCATCACCTCGTGATGTGACTGAATAGACCACAAGTGTGCTATAATTTAAACATTTGTTTCATTTATAAAAATCTGCCATTTGCAGAAGCGAGGTTTTTTAGACCAGAGATTATGGTTTACTTATGGTTACTTTCATATAATAATTTTTTTCATGATTTACCTCTCTCAGAGCTGATAGGTAACAATACTGGAATAAACTAAAACCCTGTAAAATAAAATATGAATGTCGACTATGTTTCCTTGTTGACGTTTGAAGTACCACCAATAAGAGTAGTAGTTCATAATACAAAGATGACAAAGTACATTCTAGGTGTAATACTTACGAGAATTATATTAATCTTTTTTTTATTTTGGTTTTTGTTATATGAAAAATAATGCGAAAAGGCTACCATGATTAAACAGGATGATTTTAACTTACTGAGGCTGTGGCACTACCCTTGGAGCATTTATCGACCAGGCCCCCAACAAAATCCTTGAACTGCAAACACGCATTAATAATTACGGATGATGGAGCCCTATTATTATCAAAGTTTGATGGAAGTAGAATTTCAATATGGCTATTTAATTACTCACGTCTTCTTTGAGTCCAGCCAGTGCGAATGTCTTGAATTCTGGTATTTTAATACTCAGGCTTGAGCCTAAGAACTGCGACAAAACAAACCAGAAAAGTGTAAAAGTTTGTTTGATATTTGCTAAACTTTAAGTTAACTTCATTAAACAAAATCCAAACTGTACTGCATTGTGTCTGTTCAGAACGCAAGATTGAGTTAATCCCGACAACTGAAAATAATACAGTATTTAATACAGTATTTCATCGATTTTTTTCTCGTACTGAAGTTATTATGTTACATTTTTTCCACTCTGTGAGCATGTTTTGTTACAATGTGACCGTTATACCGTACCTTGTCGCTGGGCAATTTGCCACGGTTGCATTTCTTCAGGTCATCGTCGATCTGAAGGGAGAAGGCAATTGAAAAATTTGAAAATAACGTTAAAGATTTCAACTCATAAATTATAATATGCATTTGAAATGTACATGTATATTTGTGTAATAAATAAATTTTAGGGCAGTTCCAATTATTCAGGAATTAACTCTACTGTATTTCTAAATTTCTTGGAGGTACAAGGTGCAAAAATTGGACTTACAGCCTTCTGTCCATCTTCAGTCCAGCAGTTTTCCTAAAACGAGAAATAGCAAATTATAACATATACTGAAGCTGTTCTCATTGCAGTGAAGCATCTTTATTCTGGCTATGTTTCAATGTTGAATCTTACTCGCGATGCTTATCATAAGAAAAAGAAAAACTACAAAAAAATCATTGTTTAATATAATACTCACAGCAGCATATGCTACAGCTATCATAGCAGCACACAAGATGGTCAATGTGAAGGATTTCATTTTGAACTGCTGTAGTATATTTTTGGCTGGTTGATTCACTGATGCTATTCAACACTGGGACTATGGAATTGAAGCGTTCATCTTTTATTGTGAAATTTTTACTTTCTAATATAACATGTGCTAGAAATTATGCCAACAAGTTAGTTAGTCTAATTTACATTGCAAAAACATGTGTTCTGTACTCCCGTGCTGGCTTACTCAAATAGTGTCCTAGGATTAGCCCTAGGATAACAAATACATTCAGTTGGAAATTCTTTGTCAAAAAGCGGAATTTCGAAGTAAGAGTTAATTATGCCTACACTGAGTTCGTGGCTCTCCGTTTCGCGTAATCCTGTTTTGCCTAAAAATAATTGCTTCGACTCACCTGTTTGCTTTTTTTTTTAGACGGAACCGGAATTTCTATTCGCTTTCAAGGAGAATTGAGTGATATTGAGTGGTTAGGTTTATACTCAAAGTTTATCATTAGCATGTTCAATGTGCAAAACTCCATATACACGTTGGATGCCACAGGATTAGACGAAATAGGAGTTCCGGCTATCCGTACAACTTGATATCTAAGGGAATCACATCACTGAGCACACTTACAATAACAAATAAATATATTTAACATAGTATTTTGTTAGGTTGATAGTTGTCGATATCCGGTTGTTGCATTTTGAGTACTACCGAACTACTATGCTTCTGGAATACCGTCGAAATTTTTGTTTTTAACTAAAATTAAGTTAATGGCAAAATGGTTATTGATTAACAGCAGCGCGTTAGGGCGCAGCTAATATTACAGTATTATTCTTAATAAATATTCAAATATTCAAGTCAACCTTCTGACCCAAACAGATTAATTTTAGTCTCATCTGTCCAAATGACACGATTCCAATCATCAACAGTCCAAGATTTGTGTTGTTGGGCAAAGCCCAATCGCTTTTTTCTGATTCTTTACAGAAATGCTTGGCTTTTTGATCTTGTGTTTTCCTTGTAAACCTTTCGATTTCAAAACATTTCGGACTGTTTGAGCACTCACGTCAGTCTGATAATCATGGTGAATCATTTTTGCGGCTTAAGAAGCAGTATCACACTTGCCAGAAGTGTGATAAGAAGTGTGACCGGACAATGTTCCTGTTGACACATTCAGAAAGCTTGGATTTTCGACCTCCTTTGCTCCTTGTTCGATCAAATCCGTTTCTTTTGGCAATTTCTTGGACTGTAGAGCGACCATTAAAAACTCTATTTGCTATTTCAAGGTATGAAAGTCCGTTTCGTAGGTGTAGGATGACATTGTTCACTTTGTCCTGTTGTGTAAGCTTCATGTTCAATAAATTCGTAGTAGATGGTAGATTTTAAATGGAATGAGTTATTAAACCAGTCATAAGCACTATAGAATGTTGTAGAATATTCGTTGGCGTCCTTGAAGATTCTTAATTATTGCAAACATTTGCATTTTGAGGGTGTTTTGCTACTGCAGAAAAATTGAGCGGATGAGGTCTATGTGTTCTTAAATTTATATCTTTTAAATTATTGCATATTCAGCATTGGAATTTTGGTAATGTAAAGACTAAATAACGACCCGATATATATTTACATTTTGTATTGATTTGATCTGTTTTGCATGATTTATTGGTCTACAAACCCACACACAAAAAACATCCGGACAGTTTTTTCAGTCACTGTATATACGTACAGTATGTTATGTACTGTATATACAACCTTTGGCACAAAGTATTTGATATTTTTTATCACAAACATTGATTCATATATTGTTGGGAAATGATAGATGACTACGGTGACCATATTTTTCATGACGAAAATAAACGACACACGGAAGTGCTTTTTAAAAATACGTTATTTGTGAATTTAGATTTATGCGATGTTTCAGTAATTAGATATTCGATTTATGCAAGTTTTGTGTAATTCTATTTTGGATTTCTGCAAGTTTTGATTTGTGCGATTCTCGCTTTATGTTCACGTATGGTCACCTCACCGTATAGAACGGATAATTGCTTAAATATAGTGCCATTCATATGCTTTAAGTTTATGTCTGCAATACCAAATCATCTTGCGTAGTTCAATGAGAACTCCTTTCTTTCCCCTGCCAAAGGTTTAGGCTCCAGGAAGTGTAGATTTTTCCCCAAGTTGTAATTTTCATGACATTTTGGACTGATTCTCACTCTATTCTCAATTAAGAGCCAACTTTCCAGTTTCCGTAGCCACAGCAGTTTTTTCTTAAATTTCCATTATTTTAAATCCCCCCCCCCCGAAAGAAAATGCCAGCCTGCCTGCCATGTGTATTCAGTTAGGGATCTAACACCATAGGCACAGGTTTTCTAGGGATTCTCCTGCATCATAAAAACTCAGCATCACCATTCATCACGTTCATCCTCATCTCATTATCGTTCCAGCTTTTCACAATAAAGTTTTATTTGACACCCACATGTGGCATCACTCAACAGTATTCGTTGCAATCCTTACACTACAAACACTGGTCGCGGTTGGGGGGAGGGGAGAAGTGACTCTTGAACATGTTTAGTTCATTAAGGTGTCTAATCATGAATACAAGAATAGGTATAAAAAAACACGTTTCCATTTTTATTTTGTGGACATTTTTGTTGGGTGGGGAAGTTTGATTGGATAATGAAAACTTTTGGAACTGATTCAATGTTGGTTTTTCTTTGGCCTTGGTTGTGGTTTTTCAAAAGTACAGTATGGCATGTGGTGCATTGTTGAGTGTACTGTTGGCGGTGTTGTGGAAACAATACTGTTAATACAAACCAGTTGGCATGGTATGCATTGCGTTTGCTATTGTGGAAAACCAAAAAAAGCGTTTCAAAAGCTTTTTCTCTCGCTCCTCCATGTCCTCAAGCCAACCATTCAATCATCCTACTCATAATACTCATCCTACTGGTAATACTAGGATTGGCACCACGCTATGCGAATGCCAAAAAATCAGAGTGGAACGGATTTTATTTTATTTTTAACGATTAAGCACTGTTTACTAAATTCAACATCACTCTAATGTTCGGCGAAGTCGCTGGGTCGCTGGCTGTTTAGCGACTAGCTTTTCCCTCTCCACTCAAGTTTCGCGCGCTTCTCAATTGTTGTCTTCCAGCAAGTACGGTACATTAAAAATGCTTTTTATTAATTTACTTTATAGATTTTAAATACTGAAAAAAGTTTTTTCAAAGTTAAAAAGCCACTTTTTAACTTCGAAAAAGTTTTTTCAAAGTTAAAAAGCCACTTTTTAACTTCGTTGCAAATTTTTGTTTGATTTAGAATTGTTGTTTTTTGCATAACTCTAGCATAAATCTTTGACTTCTTGTATAATTTAGAGATAGTACGGTAAGACTCAACAATTTTGTGTTTACTTACTTGAGCTTAAAGAATAGCATCAACAAATGCTAGTGTACAGTAGTATAGCCTACTGCTTACTCAATAAAGTACAATCGAACCTCGTTAAACTGCAACCCTTTGTTCTTGCCAAAGGTGTGGTGGTGGTTTAAAGGGGCTTAGCTAAAATTTTATGCTCACATTTGAGTATTTTTTCTTGCTAGAAGTGTGTCTGCAACGCATACATTTCGTATATTTTATGAATATGTACAATATACAATATTAGGAAGAGACTTCCTCAATTTAATTGCCCTCCCCTTTTTTTCATTTTTGATTATCTTCAAAATGTTAACTATGGCATTCTTGATTTCTTGACAAGAAGACTCGAAAATGTTCTAGTATAGATTTCCAACTTGCCGTAGGATTTTTGGTTTTGAATTTTTCTGACTTTCCTGTTTGACCTTCTCGTTTTGGCGGTTTAAACGAATGAATTTCCATGCAAAAAGTACTTTACTTAAAAGATGTGGCGGTTGGCGGACAGTGGGGTAGTGTTTTATTGCGGGAATTTAATGTAAAGTTTGGGAGGAAGATTTGTTTGCTGTACATGTTATGGCCTTACATTTTTATTACGTTATTGCATCCATATAGCATACTTCGCTCAAGAGTAATGAATATTTATGTTCACGTCTCTATCAACATTGTTTAACAAATTGAATAGGGTGTATTAAAAGGAGCAGCGTGTATATTTTATTTTGTGTTAAAACTTGAGAAAAACCAAATTTATTGACAAGAACTTGGAAAACAGTTTTGGTGACGTTAAAGTTTGATTTGAAATGATGCAATAAAATTCAATTTCTTGTTCCTAGGTAGGAAGAATTGCTATTAGAACCTCTGTTGGTGTCACTTTGTATCTACTCGATACTATAGTATAAAATCTCGGTTGCTGGAACGCAAATGGGTTTTTCGGATCAGGATGTTTTCGTGGCATCTATGCGGTGCTGGAATCGGCTGTTGTTGGGTCTGCTTCTGGTGGCTAGTGAATGAATTTTTCGTGTACTTTCAAGAAAAGAGATTTTAAGTCGTGGGACAAACATTTAAAGTTGATTAACCATGCAAACAACTACAATAACTCCACTGCATAGTGTCAATGACTTGCAGATAAGCTGTTGTAGCAGCATGGTGTCTTTTAATTATTGTTGTATCAATTTTTATGTTCGTTGAATTGTTGGAAAAATTAAACGATACTTGATTATGACTAAATGGACCGTTGGCTATAACTTCCTAAATATGATTTGGTTGCTGGGACTCATGGTTTTCGCTGTAACAATGCAATTTCTGTGGAAATAATGCTACGGTCAACGAAAATAAGACCATTGAATTGTCTACGAATGTTCTGTATTCCATATGACCATAATTGACGTAGGCCCTATCTGCAATATTAGGCGAGGTATTCCCGTCTCACTTGAGAAGCAGCAATGTATATGATAGTGTGCTTACATAAACATGGCGAGTCCTAAGGACGCTAGTACAGTAGTTATTGCTAAAAATTGCTAGTAGATATTGAAGCCGTTTCAGTATTGGTTATCTGAACACATTTTGCTCATATAGAAGAGACCATCTTTGCTATTCACATAATTATTTATTCGCTTCAGTTACAACAGGATTCACATTCAACTTGTGTCCGGTTTCTGGAACGATCAGTAAAACTTCATGTCATGGTACATTTCTACAATAAACAAAACAGTTTTCGGTTATGACATTTCTTAAACTATGATTATTATTTAGTTAAGCCTATGTACTTTTGTATTTCATTATGCTATGAAACTGATTTTGAGAAAACAATTCTAAATATTTTATCATACGGTAACTGTACCTTCTATATATCGTTTTTATAATATTTTCTATTATGTCACTACATTATATTTATACATTTTATATACTGCACATATACGTTTACATTAGATACACATTTTATCGAATCTTCTATATGTTAGGCACAATACCCGAATTCGCTCATTGAGCAAAAAAACCAAAAAAAAAAAACCGACAACAATGTGTTGTGTTATTTGCAAAACGGTCATAACAATGGCAATAACCATAAATTCACGTTGTGACTCTTGAAAAACGCTCACAAAGCGTTGTGGCAAAATGAAGATTCCACTCAGTTATGCGTTGTGGTTTTTTTTGCTAACGGCTAGAATGCAAAGTAGTGTGTGTCATTAGTGCTGATATTCGATATATGCATCAGTTTAAGTAAGTTTAGGTTAGTTTAGTATTCACGTAAGTTAGGTTAGTGTTAGAATCACATATTAGCTAATATTTTTTCCATTTTGCGGGAAACCGAAGTACAGCTGTATATGCGTCTGTAATGGACAGAATGAAGAAAAAAAAATTGATAACATGCAACTCTAATCTACCTAACCTACACTAATGTAATTAAACAAAACTCACCTTAACTTTCAGGTTCATCACAGTCAAGTGTTTAGTATTATCTATATACTTACCTACTAGATTACTTACGTAGGTTACTTACCAATTAGATTGCAACGTTTCCTTCATTACCAACAACACAGTTAATCAACCTTATAAAAAATTTGATAGAAGTTTGTACACTTACGTTTTGTGGATATAGTAGATGTCAACACTTTTAATTGTTTAACTTGCTTTTTTTGTTCTGTTATTTGTTTTGTTTTGTATGTTTTAGTTTAATTTCTCCCTTTTTTTGTTTTCGATGTAAACGCGATTCCATGGATTGTAAAATGTTCAATAAACAATAATATAACTATAATTTTTGAGTGACGGTTGTGACGTTAATATCGATGTTAAACTCGATATAATCGAGTCTTTGTTTCTCCTACATCTACACTGGAATGCATCTGCATCCACGAATAAAACTGGATTGTACCGATTCCGTCGCTTGCGACGAAAATGCCACACTAGTTTTGATAGAAAAACAGATTAATGTACGTTCCTTACACCAAACTTTAATTTGGTCATATAAACTGTAAATGTTGTGGTCAATTATTGTATTGCAGGTTGCCTTTCGTATTCATTTCGGTTGTGACTGTAGCAATAAAGACCACAACGCTTTGTGGCATTTTCAGTTTGCCACAGCACGTTCTGGTCGATTTTGCTAATGGCAACAACTGCACTTCGGGTGGTGGCCAATGACCATTTTGCAATAATCACAACGCGTTATGGTCGTGTTTTGTTTTTTACGCTCCGTGAGTGAATTTGGGTATGGAGCCGGATATCATCGCCTTGTGATGTGACTGAATAGATCACAGGTGTGCTATAATTTAAACATTTGTTTCATTTATAAAACTCTGCCATATGCAGAAGTGTGGTTTATAGATCAAAGATTATTGATTACTCATGGTTACTTGTATATAATATACTTTTTCATGGTTTACCTCTTTCAGAGCTGTTACGTAACAATTCTTGAAAGAAGTTCCCTGTAAAATAAAATATGAATGTTGATTATGTTTCCTTGACGTTTGAAGTACCACCACCAAGAGTGGTAGTTCATTTTTGCAAAGATAGCAAAGTACTTTCTAACTGTATTTACGAGAATTATATTAAACTTTTTTTTTCATTTTGGTTTTTGTTATATAAGAAATAATGCGAAAAAGCTACCATGATTACACAGGATGATTTTACTTACTGGGGCTGTGGCAGCACCGTTGGAGCATTTATCGACCAGGCCTCCAACAAATTCTTGGAACTGCAAACACGCATTAATAAGTATGGATCATAGAGCCCTATTATTGTCAAAGTTTGATTGAAGTAGAATTTCAATGATATGGCCATTTAAAAACTCACTTCCTCTTTGAGTCCAGCCAGTGCGTATGTCTTGAATTCGGCTATTTTAACACTCATGCCTGAGAGCTGCGACAAAACAAACCAGAAAAGTTGTAAAGTTTCTTTAACTAAGTTAACATTAGTAAACAGAATTCAAACTGTACTGCATTGTGTTTCTTCAGAAGGCACATTCCACATCCCAGTGGTGGGTCCAACTGAAAATAATTTTTAATACAATGTTTCGTTGGGTTTTTTTTCCTCGTATTAAAGTTATGTCACTTTTTTTTTCACTCTGAGCATGTGCAATTAAACATGTTTTGTTACAATGTGAAATTGATTGATATACCTTGTCTCTGGGCATTTTTTCGCTGTTGCATCCCAGTAAGTCCTTGTCGATCTGAAGTGTAAAGGCAATTGAAAAATATTAAAATGATGTTAAGAACTCAAATCATAATATACATTTTGACATGTATTTGTATAATTTGTGTGATAAATAAATTTTAGGGTAGAACAAATCATTCACGATTTAACTCCGTATTTCTAACTTTTCTGGTAGGTAACTGTATGTCTGAATAAAAGATGCAAATTCTGTACTTACCGTGGCTTGTCCATCTTCAGTCCAGCAGTTTTCCTGAAATAAAAAATAACAAATTCTAAGTTATAACATATTACTGTAGCCAAGTATACCTCGTTGCAGTCAAGCATTTTAATTGTGGCTGAATTTCAATGATGTGGTGGATCTTATTAGGTTATATTTAAGTGACATCTAACTTTTATAATTTTTAGTCAGTATCCCATACAGCTAAACACAAGCGGAAAGATCCATGACTGATTCAAATTTCGTTTAGCTTATTATTAATTGCAGGGTACTATTGTATTTGCAGACTAAGGGTGCACTCAAAACTCGCATAAATCGAATATCACATCACATTACTCAAAGATCGCATTAATTCAAATTCGTATAAATCGAAAATGGAATTACTCAAAAATCGAATATGAATTACTCAAAAATTGAATATGAATTACTCAAAGATTGCATAAATCAAAATTTCCTTGTAAAGTATAACGATGAAAATAAAAAGAACAAGAGAGTTAAAAATTAAAGAAGACCACCTAAGAAGACAATTTTGTGCATAATTGGTATCATGCAAATTGTAACTGATGATGAAGTCTCTAGTGACCACGAAAAAATGTCTTGAGATGGCTTGATTTATGAAATTATCATTAATTTCGAATTGATTTTGAAATCATTGTTTTATTAACAATGTTGCATACGAGCATTACATCTCAAAATTGTTGTCAACATGTATACCCCACCCCGGTTGGGAATCATGCTATTAATGTTAACTTTACATAGGTATATGGATACATGTGTAACTTTTCCGTAGGCATCTACATAACTAAAATTCTTGTAAGACGGATGTGACTTCAATATGGATGTTAGTGGTGGTGGTGGTTATTTGGAGATACTGTAGGTAGGTAGTATGGTGTGTTTACGAGGGCATGGAATGGCCATATACAGTATATAGCTATGGCCATACAAATATGTACTCGATTGTATCGAGTACTTATTATCGAGTACATTTGTATTCATTGTGTACAACATGAACGAATGTTGCGAAGCAACATGAGTTCACACAAATGTTGCATACGTCTAAACAAAATTATAGATAATGCCTACAAACCATAAATATAGCGTGTGACTTTCTCGTGAGAAGCATGGGCTTTTTAGCTAGTAGTAAATAGTGTAGTGGACTGTCCAAGTAAGTGACCCGGGCCCCTTGGTGGCCTGGTGGTCAGAGCATTCATCTCTGGTGGGAGTAGCTCGGGTTCGCATTCCACTCGTGCCATGTGTATTCAGTTTGGGGTCTCACGCCACGGGGCAGGTTTTCCTTGGGGTTCTGCTTTTTCCTCCTACTTCATAACTATTCTATTTCAACATTCTCACCTCATCATCATTTTTGTACTTTCTGATTTAATGAAGCCTGAGGACTTTCACATCACACAGCTTTGCACACTTTGCAAAGGGCACAGTATGGCCATTCCGTGCCCTCGTTAAAACCAAGCACCGTACCTACCTGCCTATCTCCCAAGTAACCACCATCAACAGCTTCCTACGCATATAATCAAACACTTTTAAATCTAACTTTAAGTCAGATTAAAGACTTAGATTGACAGTTAAAGACCTTTGCACAGAACATAGAATTTTTGCTCATAATAAGAAACAAAATTATTGTTTAGTACTCACAGCAGCATATGCTACAGCTACCATAGCAGCAAACAAGATGGCCAACATGAATGACTTCATATTTGAACTGTTGTGGTGTATTTTTGGTTGCTTGGTTGATTCACTGATGCTATTCAATACTGGGAAGATGGAATTGAAGCTGTCATCTTTTATAGTGAAATTTTCATTTTCTAATTCAACATGTGCATGAAGTTATGCTAATTTCTTTTGCAAAAAAATTTGTTCTATACCCCCATACTGGCTTACGCAAATATTGTCTATTATTTGTCCCAGGATAACAGGAACATCCAGTAGGAAATTCGTTGTCAAAAGAGGCATTTCGAATTAAGAATTCATGATGCCTACACACGAGTTTTAATTTTTTTCTCTCACGGTTAGGGATTGGTTGCTTTCAAATAACATGTTTATTGTCTTTTTTATTTAAGTTTTTTTAAAAAACAAACAAAAAACACATTTATTTGAATGGTAATGAAGGATAAATAGTTGTTGTCCAAAGAATACAGTTGATTGATAAATAAATGTTCGTATACTTTCTAATCTGCTGCTAAATTTACAAACGAAATCTTGCTCCGTGTTAATTTGTAGACTGTGCTATTATATAATCGTTAAAATGACACAATCGATTTATCAATTAATAATGAATAAACATTTCTTGAATCAAGTCATCTTAACAGCAGAAGACGTGTTTTGTGGCCACGAAAGACCCATCACCAGTAACATATACACATATACACATACACATCCAGTCTAACAATACATTGTACTGTTCGAATAACATGGTGAGGATAAGCCTTGCCACTATTTATTTGTTTGTTGTGTCGCACTTTTCCTATGTTGACGTTTGGTTAAAAACATTTGTGGTGGTAATATATCCGGATATATAAATTGCGTGATTATATGTGGTGGACTTGGAATTGTTCACTCAATGTCCTATGTCAATTACTTGACAATTCGTAATATTATACCTTTACATTCTTGTTCTTGAACAAATGAGTTTGTTAAATTTTATATCAATTAGACCTTAATGGCAATTTCAAACAGAAACTCACAAAAGATGTCAACTTGATGCGTGAAATGCGTATGATGTTTGTTGTTTAGACATAAACAACAATAGATTTGTTTAGCACTACTTTTCAAAGATTAAGTTTGCATAAGAATCACTGTATAATGTGTATATGAATTGGGTCGTACGTTTTATTTAAAGGTTCCTTTGTTTATCTTATCCTGTTTGATGTTTTGTATTACATTTTTTGTAAAAAAATATACGTCTATTTTTTTCCCACGGCTCTGTATCATGGTTGCACATTTTGCTGGCATCATTTTCTCACGGTGGTTGGTTAAACGGAAACTGTTGTGGAATTGAATTTGAAACTCATCTCAATGAGAATTGGGTGTTTTAAGTAGTTTTCAGGGTGCACGGCTCCTATCGTGGAGTCCGTGGACTACTGGGGGTAGGGTTGCCACCCGTCCTTTATTTTAAAGGACAGCATGATATTTGAACAATTTGTCCTTTGTCCTTTACCGATGTGATAAAGGACGCAAAATGTCCTTTATTTCAAAAAACGGATAGATTTATCTAAAAATACTGACATTCCACAGACATTAACAATTTTCTTGTAAAAAAGTAAGTTTCAATTTCAATGTAAGTTATATTATTATTATTTTTTTTTTATTTATTCAAAAAACGTTCAAAGTGAACAACAGGACGAAACAATACATAGAAAAATCTATATCATCTAATCTAAATCTATATCATCTCTCAGTGACGAGCCTGACCTACCATTTTAATATTACTAATAAATAAATAAATAAATATAAGTACTTTAGAATGCTATAAACTTAAACTACATAAAATTAGATGAAAACTAAACTTACACTATATAAAATGTGATTATTTTATGTCCCTTTTTTTGGTCTTCAAAAGGTGGCAACCTTAACTGGAAGTCTGCGAACAGTATTGTGGAGATTCGTAAAGCAAATCTAGATTTTGAAATTGTTTTATTTGTTTGTTTTCACTTAATATTAAAAAAAAATATTCGTTATTCGCATTGGCTTGGGGAAATCGAGAGCATGGTTTCTTTGGTGGTTATCAGGTGTATGCTACCCATAGTACTTGTAAATGTATACGTAAGTGAGTAGATTCTGAAGAACGCACATGAAACTAGTTTTTTAATCAATCCAAAGCAGGATATTCGAAAAGATTAAACTTATCCAACTTACTAATCTTACCCATCCAACTTTGTAGTGCTATATGTAAGTTTTCACACATAATGGCCTAGCTCTCTCAAGCATCATTTTTCATTCCAGTTTCATCTTCAGTAAAAAAAAAATACCGGTAGTCTTTTTGATTGGGAATTGACTCTCCCAATCCACAAGCAAAAGATTTCAAAACACTTTTTGATAAAACAATATCAGGGTTTAGTAG
Source organism: Cryptops parisi (assembly GCA_034695005.1). Classification (NCBI taxonomy): domain Eukaryota; kingdom Metazoa; phylum Arthropoda; class Chilopoda; order Scolopendromorpha; family Cryptopidae; genus Cryptops; species Cryptops parisi. The sequence goes on from JAQIWH010005224.1 coordinate 14,559, forward strand.
CTAGAACAGGACCCAGATGGGAGCCCTAGCTACAAAAAGCACTTTCTTTTTGGCGACAAAAAGTTTTTCCAAAATTTTTCTCCATATTATGAATTGGCTTCAGTTGACCTGGAAGCATAGGTCAATCATTTCCGGACATCATTCTGCCAACTATACTACATTTACAGGCCGTGCAACTATTGCCTAACACTTGATAGTTTTGTGAGCGCACCTCAAGAGCCTGGTGTTCAAGTCACCTATTGAGTTCCTCAGAACTCTGAGCAGCGCCTTAGGGCCCAGGTACATGCAACCACTAGGGACACTATCTACAATGCCTGTTTGAGTATGTTAGGCAATCATGGCATGCACAGTGTGCATGTACACAGGGTACCACACTCATGAGCAGTTTTTGTAACTTATCTCACTTATGTACGGTAGTGTATTTGTCAAGAGTAAAATGCACATTATTAATTTTCCCATTACTAATAATCTTAGTACAATTTAATTTATAAACTTTATATTCTGTTATATTATAATATAAAATATAATTTAATGTATTAATAATATGTCTTAAT
>JAQIWH010005225.1:0-15112 GCA_034695005.1 Cryptops parisi
TATTTATTATGCAGTAATAAAAACAATTTAAATGAAAAAATATAGTTGAATAAATTTCTGTCGTCATTTGAATCGCAGATGAAAGTTAAACGAGTAAAATAGTGAGAAATTATACAGTTAATAAAAATGTAGTTGTACAATAAAAATGTACTCGTATAATGAAAATGTATTTGAATAATACAAAAATAAAATAAACTCGTATAATAAAAATTAAGTTATTTATCTTTTAAATAAATGTTTGTACCAAAGTTGAATTTAAAATGAGTTAATTTTCACTTTAAATTGGTAATAATGAAATACAATGAATATTCATGTAAAAAAAAACGTTCACAAAATATGTACACTATAACATTCGTTATTGAATAAATATTCAAATTAAATAACAAATATTTTTAGAAAAAAAAATTCGTCACCGACAATGTATAAAATCCTATAGAATGCCAAGCCTGGTTTAGGCAATGTATGAAATAGTTTTCATTGTATGAAACAGTTGTATACAAGATGTTCTTTCATACTCTGGCAAAGAAGACAAAGTATTATATACAATGCTATTACATACTAGACATTGTCATTGCTAAATTTTATACATGTAACATGTGCATTAATTGTTAAGATCAAAGTATGCAGTGAGTCAAAAGTCGCGCAACATGTTGAAAAGACTAATGTCATTCGAAATATATCGTTTAGAATTTATCCGTTATAGTAATAAAACAAGTGACCAACTTGTGACGCGTACAATATGGTTGCTCACAAAAAAGCTCAAATACTTCAGAAAATATACTAAAAATATTTTTAATAAACAAATTATGAACAACTTTTTCATATTTTACAATATACACTATTAGGTAGCCCGTACCATACGTGTTGTTATCTTTGCACTCACGTTGTTATGGCTTTCTTTGTTTGTTAAGTGTTTTTACTTGTTGTCATAGAAACATTTTTCTAGCATTCATTGAGTGAGACGAGCGAGAGCAACTTGCCGTCTATATATTCATTCATTCATATACAAAAAATTTTACATCAATGATAATTATTGCAGTTTATCTATCTCGTCCTGCAAAACAAACCCCGCGATAGAATAAATAAGATAAGAATGAATCATTTTGATATAAATATTACAATATTAAAAAATAAAATAGATATATGAATCCAACGTTGCTTCAGCTCGCGTACTAACAAACATTTCATAAATTATTCGTTGTTATGTCGAGTATTTCACTCGGTGATGTCTTATTTGGAGATTTAATCACGAGGGTGCTCGTTTAATACACTATTAAAAAGCCGTCTTCGTAAATAGGTGACGTTTTTGAAAACCCAAAAAAAGAGAGAGGGGGTGGGAGTAATGAATACACAGATAGAGAGAGAAAGAGAAAGAAGAAAAAAACGAAAAAAAGAAAAAACTTGAAGAAGAGGGGGGGAGGGGAAGGAGATGAAAACGAAGAACTGTGAAAAGTGAAGAATGGCAGAGTGAACAAGGGGAATGAAGAGGGATGCTGAAATGCAAGAAGGAGAAAATGAAGAGTCAGGACGTACACAAAGTATGGCCGACGTAGATTTGAGTAAGGATAAAACTGGGGAAAAAGTAAAAGAAAAATAATGTAGATATATATAAGGAAAAAAAACACATTCAACGAGAATGGAAATCACCAGAGACGAAGAAGAATGGTGACGTGAAGTAGTTGGCAATATGATGCTAGAATGAAAAAAATGTAGAAAATGTCAGAAAATGTTCAACGTCTAAGCTTACACGAGTTAATGAAGGAAGTCAACGAAAAAGGAAAACTGCTGTGTTGTTTTTTAGGAGGGTCATTATTATTATTATTATTATTATTATTATTATTATTATTATTATTATTTTTTTTTATTAAAAAAAAAAACTATTTCTCTTTTTTTAAGAAAACTTGCAAATTTTTTGCTATAACGTCTATCGTGCTGTTTTCTTATCTTATTTTTCTTAATAAGCGAATGTCAATATAGAAAAAAACAAACATAAAAACAACAACAAAAACAAAATTTATTCCTAAAAAAACTTGACTTACAATGAATAGTAACTAGCAAAAAAAGCCAAGCTTTAACTGAACTCGCGCACTTAAAAAAAAAGTGTCCATTGAAGTTACTAAGTGCAAAATTGCTGCATAAGAGTAAGCATAATTTTAGACCCGTAGACCCGCTTTTAGTCTTCGATCGAAAATGCACCCTTTTTTACGTAAGTTTGCGAAATTTCATCTTCCAAGCTATTGTAGTTTTTGAGAAAAAGGGATCACAAGAATCAGCCAAATGCCGATTTTGATACAACTGGGATAGAGAGAGACGAGCGAAGCGAGTCTCAATAAACTAGTCGCAAAATTTGTGCTTGGCACGTGTATTTTTATATTTTGTTTCGAAACCTTATAAAAAAACAGACATTCATTGCAACAATATTAGGTTTGTGCAGTGTGTTCATAAAGATGAATTCACAACATCGTGTAATGTTGTTTGTTGCTATCGGATGCTAACAGTACTTTCATGTAATCATCATCCACATAACCACCCAATGACAAAATATTTCACTTTAGATGAATATACAATGATAATATACAATAAGAATATACAATAAGTGATATACAATATTGTTCCTTTTGGTGTGTGAAAAACCGCAATAAAAAAATCAAAATCAAAAATCAAAATATCTCGAGATTGACACGGACGTTGACGGATGAAAAAATACTGTAGTTGTATTGGCCTAAAAATTTGCGGCAAAAAGGTGTGTAATAATTTTGTATCGCTGGAGCGTTCCGTTTAGAAGTGAGTATAGACCTGACACACACACTTACTGATGTAACATCTACAGATTTACTGTAGAAGCAAATAAGAGTGGTAGTTGTGTGTAGTGTTGACCAACAGTCACTACCATGAAAAAGGCATGGGGTTGTTGTTGAGTTTTAACTGAACTGGAGTCTATGGGGATAACTACCAGTTTAGGTTAGTTAAAAAGACAGCTCATTTAGGTACATTTTTGTTAACTGGTGGCGTTTGTACGACCTTTTGTATCACCAAAGGTAATTGTTTCTTTTATTAATTTTATCTAACCTAGGATCTATACCCATAGTTACCAGGTTTGGTTAATAGTTAGCTAAACATAGTAAAAAACGCAATTTGTATTTGTAAGAGTGATACAAATGGCCAAAGTCACTAACGCCACCAATGGAAATCTCAGTTAACGAAAAAGTACTTCAACATGATATCATCTACTTTAATAATGTACTAGTAAATAGCCCGTCAAAAATGACAGGAAAGTTGTTTATTGCTGTCATATTAAAATCAACTAAATTGTTTTTCAATTTTGTCACCAGATGACGCAATGTGCCCGTCAATTGACGGGTTTTTTCACTAGTTAATCATAAAATAAATACACTTATATTGGTTTTAACTAGCTTAAATGTTACTATACCCATAGACATGTGGCAGCTTCATTCGAACGGCTGTTGGTTAATAAACAAGTACCGGTACCTAAATAAGTTACACGAATTAATGGTATTTGTCATGTATACTATTGCATGAATAGCCATAAGTAGGTTAATAATCATTTTTATACAGGATGATTCATGAACATGAACTACGTCTACCTATGTTGTGTCAAGACTTCTTATGAAATAATCTTACTTTAATTTTTGTAACTACTGTATTAAGTTATTATCAATTTTTTTTTTTTGAATTTATAAGCGTTTACACTAAATTTCAAATGAAATAACTAACTTAAAACTTTTTCCCCCCAAAACTCTTTTACACTTTTTTTTTTGCATAACACTTTGGTTGGACAATGACCAACCCTTTATACATTGTCCTTGCGTTATTCACGAATCAATAACTTTAGAAGAACTGATTAGTTCCGGGCCTACAACTCACTCAGGTGTATTTTAGTAGTATACACAAAACCACCATTGTCTCTTTGTTTTTTATCCTTATCTTCCACTATAGTTAAGGAAAAGGTTCGCTTTTGTAAATAGGGCCTAACTCGATAAACGGTTCTAAGCAACAGCAGCAGACTCAATTCGTCTTTTTGAATTCATTGTCGCGTGCCGCTTTTCATTCTGCGAGACGTGATTCTCGTATAAAGCGACCAATTTACATTGAAGTGCACGTAAAATTGGACGAACGCCTACAATGTTGTTTTTTTTATGTGTGTTTGTTGGATGCATTTTTCGAGGTCACCAACTCTTCACAACGTTTCAACGACCACGCTTTTGTTTCGAATGAATTTGCGCTTCACTACCCGTTTAAACACTATATATGTCAACCGTTTTCTATCTCTTCTTTTATCCCCCATTGACGTGGAATCGAAAAAAAAATAATAATTGACAACAAAAGGCCTACTTGACCATTAAAAAATAAAGAGCCTCTCTCTTCATTACTAAAGTTTTTAAGAATCTTTAAAACGACAAAAAACAAATTGTCAATGTTTGCCAAAGAATTCGTTCTTTAAAAAAGTTTGAAAATAACTTTTGTGCAAAAAAAAAAGTGCTCCATCTATACGTCTCATATAGGCGATTTCGGGTGTTGGTTTATTTAACCTACAGTCACTTGGAACAGTATGTGGGCACCACAAGTTTATAGTTAAGGTTAGTTAAAACGAGCAAAAACGATTAACTTCATAACATTCAAATTAGTTTTTGTTACAGTCTTTTATTACATCCTATTAACTTCACTTGAACATTGTCACGGTTCGACCTCTTTGAGATCGCTTTTTTGGTAGGTTTTCGATATCCTACAGAGCTAAAATTTTAAACATAGCCATAGTCGTGGGGCATTTTTTTTATCAAAATTTAACTGATCCATGTCGTGTCATTTTCAAAAAAATGACACGTGGAATCGGTTTTTCGCTAAGGATTTCTCAGTATTTTTTGAGTAAAATGCTACATACTTAGTACAACTAAAATTACTTCTGATTGCAACAATACGTTTTTCCGGATCCGATCCCGTCTGTAAATCCGCATTAGTAAAGCCGGATGATATTTGTATCACAAACTTGACCCTTCCACCTTTCTTTTAACACTCGTTGTTAACTTTTCCACTGAACAATTATGCACGGAACTTCATTTGTACTTGTAAAGTCATTTTACAACCGTTTTTTTAGGGCACTTTTATTTTGCGCGACCATTGTGATCAAACTATGGATAAAGTTATATCATCAGAAAGATGTTGAACTGAGCTAGTTTCAACTAGCTTTCATGTGCTAGTTTTAGTTTTCGTCAAATTGCTCTTTAAAAAGTGATGACAGTTTTTTCGGTCCACCCTGTAATTCATCTTTTCCACGTGTTCATTTCAATTCAACTAGTTTTAAAACTTGGTCCGCTAACAAACCAATAGTACCAGTCCACGTTAAAAAAGTTGTCCAAAAAAACGACTGTTTTTCCTATTTACTTGTTTATCATTTAGCTAATTTAAACTGGTATCTATACTCAGGTTATTATGCGAGTTATGTGCGAGTTCACTATTATACTATTTTGTGTGCTAGTGACTGAAAAGCTGAAGTTTTACTTTATTAGATTAGATCGATATAGGCGATTTTGGATTTATGCGAGTCTAGCATGAAACGTAACCTTCGCGTAAATTGAAAACCTCGTGTACTTAGAAATGCCAAATATAGTATAATTGAAACACTTAAATTATTTTTTTTTAATGTTTAGATATTTTTGCGATTGAGAATGAGATGCTGTTATTTCATCTTTACAAGTTAGTGTTATAATGTCCTGTTCTCCTGTAATCTTATAATACCGATTCGCTGTTTTTATATGTTTAACTATTCTGAAGATGAATCAGAAGTGCAAATAACTAATAAATCAACCCTTTTTTTATAACAGAAAAAATAAGAACAACAAATAAAAATGTACATCCAAAAAATAATACCGTATTAGTAAACCCTTTAAAATCTCGGTGATTAAAACGAGCCGCACCAGGTGGTAGTGGGGCGAATAATGGGTCTTGACTAAGCCATTCGGTGGATTTTTCCGACGACTTAGATTGGTTGGAAGAGATTTAAGACCCCTGATTTCGGTATCTGTCCGCTTTATGTTTGTTTGTTGTTTAAATGCACCCAACTCGAGATACATGCCAACACCAATTAATCATTGCTCAATTAATGCGGTGCATCAATTTTGCGGTCGGTTGATTCTACGCCGCCATGACAGTATTGGGGGTTCTCCAAAGCCCTGGCAATTGTTTATGTGTAATAGGGCCCGAAGAAGGGTGAGATGGGATTGAATAAACAAAGCTCATTTGCATATGGAGGATGCGGACAATTTCCCTATGGTAGGGTCCATTACTTAACTTTTGTCTTCGCTGCTTGTTTTTCCAAACCATTGTCCGCCCATTCGATTAGCAACGAGTGCTTTCCCTTCCTGTCCGAACAACTTGTTTTTGTTTGATTTAATATACACCCAGACTCATCCACCATGAATTCAAGAGGATGTGCAGTCTAAAATTTATATTATTATATTTTCAACCGTACTAAAGATGACGTAAAGATTTGGGGAAATACAAACAAACAAATATGGAAATTTCCCAAAGTTTTGTTGTTTTTCCAAGCAAAAGCTCATTGGAACACACAGGTGAAGCTTGAAAATAAATCTCGTAGTAGTTTATAAAACTTTTCATCATTTTTGTGTATATATTGGTGATATTGAATGGATGGAACTTCGAAGTGTGTGTATTGAGAAATACTTTATTAACAAAGTTAGCGACCTATCAGATGAACGTGACCTTTGTTTAAAACACATTTGTTTCATCGCGTGTTATTTCTTGTACATTGAACTTATTAGAACCCGTGATTATACATACTGTATGTACATGGCCATTGTTTAAAGAGAGGTTTGAGAACGTGTTCATGCACGTAATCAGTTTGAACAAAGCTGAAAACACGTGAGTATATGCACACGAGTGATTATATGCACATACAGTGTAATCATATGCACGTGATTATACTGTATAATCAAGCACAATACGTTTATTTAACTAATTTTGCCTTCACGTGCATTTAACTCAAATTGAATTGAATATGATAATAAGCGCATGATCATATACTAATCACGTGCATGTGATATTTTTTTGTTAATGTTTAACATTCCAAATTGGAACAAATTAATACACAAAACAGTCCAAGACCTTCCATATAAGAAATATACAACAAAAATAACAAGTAAAACTATTTGTTTCGATTGTACAATTTTGTTTTGTAAACTACAAACATGTTTGCATGTTGCTCATGATCATATATTCACGTGCATGATTATTATATCTATGCTGTGCATGTAACCATTTCATGAACAATGCTGACTGATTACAGAAAGTTACACGCACGTTTATATCGAGCTTGCAACATACGACCCTGATCAGGCTTATGAATTACGCTTGGCCATCTCTGTGTACAGTTTGATATGCCGACTGCGAGCGGCACCCAAGTGTATGTGTTCATACCATTTTGTAGTGGCATCAACAGTCCATAGACGCTTGGGTGAGCTCTTATCTGTTGTAGAAGCATTTTCATTTCATTTGAAGCTTTGGTCCCCACTAAGAGTGTCATTTAGGCTCGCTTAATGAACTTGCATGAGCAATAAAGCTGCTAAGTCCTTCGCTCTGTTTTTAATTAATTGTTGGTAATTACGAATCAAAACGGGAAACGAACCCGGAATGGCACTGCTGAGATTTTTCTTCACCCACCACTTTAATCCCAAAGGTTTGTCGTTAGAAGTGGTACCAACAAACAATTTTTTTCGGAGCCTAGTAATCAAGATCTAATCTATACCAAAAACCGGAAATGAATTTCGACTTAATAGGATAACCGAGAAATAACGTTCTACATACATAATCGACGTGTGACTGTACCAAACACGTAAATATGATGTGCCAGTTGAAATAATAAAAAGTTGATCTTGTTACACACCTGTTGTAACTGAATATGCAAATGTTGGTAATAAGTGCGAATCGAATTTCTTGGAGAAGAAGACCAACTGCGCGTGCTAGGAAGTGAAAGTTGAACTGGGTGCAAAGAGAAAACCTATCCTTTATGATCCGTCTCGTAGGAATAAAAGGGTGAATGATAAACGACAAGCTGTGCCAGGAACCTAGTGTTACCACCCTTTTGGAAAAGGCAATCCAATTAGACAATAATGTTGTGAGAAAGGGTTAGGTGTAATGGACGGAAGCGAAAAGAGAAAAGGGGGCTGACGACTAGGAAGAGAAACGAAAGGAATGATGATGAAATCGACTCATTTCACTAGCGATACTTTTCATAGATCCTGCAACGACGATACAATGGGTTGGTGCTGCACATGCGCCTGCAGTAGGTACTAGTAGCAAGGTAATTAAATTTGCAAATTGTATTACCCTTGTCATGAAATTAGACACGGTAGATACGCTCATTTGTTCGACATAGCCCATCTTCACCTCACCCTCCTAATATACTGCAATCCATTAATGAAAAACTATCTTCTTTAAATATCTACATATGAACATTTTGTGTGATTTCACTTGTAACAAAAAAAGACATGTCTCCCTATTTACATCCAACCAGAATGGTATTATTTTTATTTGCAAAGCTGTCGTTGTAAACGTAAGTTGTTCGTGAATGAAAAAGTATAGACATAGGATGAGATCACGGGTTCCAAGATTTATTTTAAACGAGCATATGATCAGTCGGTTTTGTTCAAACAATGGTTAAATGTAACCAGAAACACGTGATAAAACTCACAATGGTCATCTACCATTGCACGGCAAAAGTCATTATCTGCCAACAGTTTCACTGCATATCACTCTTGCTTTGCAATGAAATGGTGCAGCAGCAGCATAATGCGTTGTAATCGCTGTTGTTAGATACCCGAGTGTTAGAAATAAATTAAACGTCAGTGGATTCTGATTGAATGGACTATTGCTCACAACTTTATAACTATGACTTGTTACCTACGACTCATGGTTTAGAATTTTAAAATGGTCGACCTTAAAAATGCATTTCAAGATCAATGAAAATAACACTCCTCCCTCAAGATGTTACTGAAACTCAATATTTTATTCATATTTCCTTTTCGAGTATTTATAGAGAACACTCGATTGAGACGGATTTTTCAAAAGTGACATTTAAAAGCGCCATAACTTTGTTAGTTTTTAGAATATCGAGCTAAAAATTGCACAGATGCTGTATGTGCAGTTTGAACAATTTCTGACAACTTGTGATTTTTTGTCCAAAAAAAAAAAAGCGTTAAGTATAAGTTAATTTTTTTTGCATGTGTGTATGAAAGACTTTAAATACACGGCGAGTCTCATAACAACGTGAGTGAACAATGACATCCACGGAAATAACAGACGAATGTTGCCAAACAACATGAGTTTAAACAATCAACTGAAAAACGAAGCTTTTCCGTCAATGTTGACAGGCATGCAACTAACAACTAGCATGCACGTGTTTGCAGCTTGGTTAAAACAATTAAGTAAAAAATTATACATTCCAAGCCTAGTGTGAACGTGCGTACGTGATAGATCGTTGATTTAAACAATGGGTTTGGGTATATACTGTAATCACTCATTCATTACAAATTTTGCTTGGACAATGATTATGTGCAGGATCAATGTTCTGTAAGTTGATTCAAACAATTGGAATGGTATTAATTCAAAAGTTATTTCTCAGGATAATTATTGCAGTATAAGCAAACGTGAAGTATTGTTTAACTAAGAAGCTGACACAGAAACAGTAGACTACTTTTGAGGTAAAAATCCAAGATCTGTGAATAGACCACCATAATCTATAATTTTAGCCATGAATACACAAGTTATTATACTGTACATTTAAATAGTTGAGTCGGCTATCATTGTGAATCAGAGGATCTATGAGAAAAAAAGTGCCTCGTCCTCATTTAACGCGGTTCTTTAAAAGTGTTGTTACACGATGTTAAATGTTCATAATTTTTAAATTTTACAGTTTAATTGTCATTTGTCATTTGTCATTTGTCAGTTTAATCTGTCATTTTTCACTAATCTTTCCTGGTTCGGAAAATTCGCTAATCCGGCCACTTTTTGATCTCAAGTTTTCCGGATTAGTGAGGTTCAACCTTTATACAATACACATCGACTATAATAAAAGTACAAATATAATACTATGGCATACTTAGTGTATTATTATATCAAGTATACAATAGAATAAATTTTTTATGATTTGACTTTTGCAGATCATAAAACAAAACTTATTTTCCCTACCTGTGTTTTTTTTTAGCAAACATGGTACTGTACAGTAGCCTATTTATACTGTATGAGAGGGTACTGCACTAGTCAGACATTCGAATTGTAGTGTTTCTAACAGAAAGTCTGTCTTATTTTCAGATAAATTGAATCTTAGATCCATTGGGACAAAGCCAGCTAAAAACCTTATGGGATTTCATTTCATTGAGTTGGAATGAAAGGACCACCCAAGTTCACCCTCCTCCTGTATCGTTTCCCTGCCCAGCGGGAAGCCGACATTAACCCTTCCATGTTTTTTATAGCCCCTGTTTTTTCAGCTGATTCGATATCTATTTAACTTTAAAAAGCACTCTCCTCACAGTACGTGTGTTATTTCAACCTTCCTTTATCCCATGATCAAACGTGGGCCTACATATGTCGCTCAACTGTAACTGCATTCAAACTACATTGTTCGATACTCCTTTTATCCAGAAATCTCTATTAGCAAAAAATAATTCTAAGAATATTTTTTGATCAACAATTATTTTAGCAAATGTAGATCAGCTTTTTATTAAATAAACTTTGTGTATATTTGTATTACATATATACAGTATATCAATGCACATATTAGTTGAAAACTCATTTGAAAACAAATTAGTGTTATGTCATAGCCTACAAAGAAATGTTATGCCATAGCCTGTTTTTCTTTGTAGGTTATGGTTATGCTATGTTGCAGTTTAATGTGTATAATAGTAGAAATATTTATCGCGACGTATGCCTCTATCTTTCCATGTCTTGTTTTGTTATTAAAGTTTAACAAATTTACAAATAAAAACAAAAAACTTTTTAAATAACCATTTTGAAACAAAATAAAGACATTAAAACCTAAGGAATACCCAAAAACGTTTCCGACATTAAACTGTTAAAAAAATCTTTCCCCCCTCCTCAAAAAACTCAACTCTCCACTTCTGACGTTTTGTTCTCCTTTTCAAAAGCTTTTTCACGGAACAAAATTTGAATCACATAGAAAAAAATGCAAAAAGCTCTTATAAAGAGCTTTACAATAATAGACTATAATAAATGTAAGTATATACAAACACTATAATATTATATACTGTATGCTATATTTGTTTATAATATACTATACAGGATGAGGCAAAAGTTTGGTCACAGTTAAATATCGCGAGAATCATTGGTGATATAATGATCAGATTGAACTGCTGTGATGTACAGTACAGTATACCAACCTGAGCTATTCGGTGCATTTTTAAGGTCGTCCAATTATTAACTTCCTTAATGTCCGTCTCACACCCCACGTGTGATTTAGAAAGATAAAGATAATCACGAATACCTACTTTGATGCCAACGCATAGGGCTAGACTGGGAACCAATTTCGGCCTGAGAAACATAAAAAATGTAGGCCCAATACTTTAATAAAAATATTAAAAACTATCTCGCACAAATGTAAGTTCTACAGTAGTATGGTATATTCACATAAAGTAAACATACGGTACTAAAATTTAAATTAAATATCAGTACATTTAATTGGATAAGCATAATCTAAATTTTTTTTTCAACCATGGCAGGCCCATGTTGGTGACGGGTGGCCCAGTCCAGCCGCATCAAACAGATCGAAATTCGACCGGTAAAAACGGAAGTTACGAGCGAAAGAAGAACGGTGTCGCCGAAACAAATTTCGGGCGCAGCTGCAACAACCTGGTCTGGCCTACCTGGCAATGAAGAAGCGGAAAACTAGCAAAAATTTTGTGGGAAAATCTGTTAAACTGAAGTACGTGTTAATGCATCAGTCTAATAGGTGTTACCACAACTTTTTCACTAATACATTGTCAGATAGCTTATGTTTGTTGTGGCAGCCTCTGCTTGCTTACCTGTCATACAGTACTTCTTTCGCTTGTAAGTTCCGTTTTTACCTCTATCGATTTTGGATCTGTTTCGTGCGTTGGCATTATTTCGTGAATACCTTATGATAAATATCATCTTTCTAAATCACATATAGGGTATGGAATGCATATTAAAAAAATTAATAATCATATGACCTTGAAAATTACATCTAAGGTGACTTCCGGTAACTTATTGGATAGCTCATTGCCGATATACATGTTAATCAGAATTTTTATACCATGGCGATATTGAGCTGTGGACAAGACTTTGTCTCATCCTGTATACTCATAAATGTTACAGGAACGGTATGTAATTCAGGCTATCAGGCCTTGTATACAACGCCTTACCTCTTTTGGCAAAGAATGAAATAACATCTTGTATAGACCTGTTTAGATTATGTTAGGTTCCTTATCAACATTTCTCAAGACTCGCCATCTTATGACAATTAATTCTCTTTAACGGACTTATCGATATCAATAGTGCATTTCTCCATAAACATCATTTATTACATTTCTTCACACAGTACTTGATCAACAATCCCCAAACACGCTACATACAAATCTACAAACTGATTCTCCCTATGATCCCTCTCCTACCAACAAAATAGATATCCCTACATAAAAAAACCATATTCTTGTGGAATACTCTGCCTCTACCTATTCGTACTATTTCACTTAAATGTAAAATCACATCTTGCAAAACTAAATGTATCCATTTTAAACAGTTATTATTCAAACATATTAATCGTTAAATATTTGCAATGTTTCCAATTCTTTTTTTTTCTACAATGTTTATTTACTCCATGTAACATGTCTCTATGAGACGCGTTTTAAATAAAATAAAAATCACGGAAGCCTAAATTTAAACTTACATTTTTTTAACATAACTCTAAACTATTCTAACGCTAATTTAATACATTGCCTAAACAAGACATTTTATGCCAAACCTAAGCATTATATACAATGCCTGTATCATATACATTGCCTGTAAAATAAACACAATAACAGTTAAAGTCAAGAGTGTCAATAAAATTCACGTCACGTCAGACAAGTAATAGTCAAGGGTGTCATGTAAGATTATAGGTACAGTAATACAGTATTGATGACGATGAGGCTTATACGTTTATCGCTTAATTTTTCATCACTTACTTGCAATAATTTGTACAAAAAAACTTGCAATTATCTGAAAATACAATATTATTATTTTTTGTTTAAAAAATAAAAATTGTCACAGCTATTGTATACATATAGTACGTGTACTAAATAAGAATTTATGCAGCTGCCCAATTGGCAGCTTTACCGCAAAGCAGAAGGTATTGTTTTACAAAGTAATACTCGTGGCGCCATTTATCGTCAAAACGATATACTTTATAAGCAGTAAACATCATCAGTGGCGTTTGACTTTCGTTTAGTAAATAAACGGTACGTTATAATAATTGCCGAGATTAATGACACGTTTTTCTATATCCACAAAGTACATTAAATCGAAGGTTTAATAAATCTAATGAGAGTATTTTATTTTATTTTTATTTATTTGACCTCTTCCCCCACTTCCACTTGATGCGCCTGTGAATGACATATGCCATACCGTACAATTCAGTTAATTTTTATTTTAAATTTATTAAATAAACGGCACGTTATAAAAGTACCATAACTCAATCACAGGTGTACTTCTATATCCACAAAATATATGGCAATTTTTTAATTAAATGTCACTGGTTGCCAGATATCGCATGATTAAGCAAGTCTAGTAATTGATTGAAAACGTCACCTGTGTGACAAATTGATGACTTTTTAGGACAGAAGCCCGATTTGAGTCACACTATTCAATAATGACTGAAATTTCCAATACACACGAAAAACTTTATTTAATTTACTCTAAATCAAGTTCATTCTTCAATGTATTATAGAAAGCAGTTTGTTATATAGGTATTCAACACAAATACATTACTTTTCAAGTTTGACAACATTAGTGTTTATTTAAACCGTTAAAAAACAATTTTATTTTTCAGATGATTTAAAATTCCTCAATTTTGTACTTGTATGTAAAGCTCTTTCAAGAAAAAGCGTTGCAGCCCGGTTGGGTTTCTCGGTTACACACGAATGTTTAGCAGAAAAGCCCAATCGGAAGAGGAGGGGGAGTTTTTGCGTAATTGTGTCACTTTGTTCATTAACGAATACCGATAACCGCTATTTCTAATTATAAATAATCAAAAAAAAATTTTTATTTTTGCATAATAAATTGACGGCAAAAAAAAAAATAGTTACTGTTAAAACAATTTTCGAAACTAAATTCAGCCACTCATTTTGTTAACATTTTGTTGTTATGGTACTTGGGTAGTTCATTTTACATACAGTACATATACTGTATACATACATAATAAAGAATGCAAAAATTCTTATTTTAATTAATATGAACAATAAAAATTTGGAACACAATAGTATAAATAAATTTACCATCTCCTAACGGGTACTGGTTAGTTATTTGTTTTCATTATACCATCCCTTTGGGACAAATATTTTCAAAAATATACATTATTATTTACAATAAAGAATATGATTATATAATTTTTTTTTCATATGAATACACATTTTCACACAATATTTTGACTGACAAACAAAAACCAATTTTCTTATATATATATATATCGGTAAAAAGTTCCATAAAGTAATTCTAAGTTATAATATTAGAGCCATACGTACTATGGAGTTACAACAGTAAAGCCTTAACACTTTAAACCAACGTTTAACACCTCGCGCCTAAACAAAAATACCGAAAGCTAAAAAACAAAATTAACGATGTTGATGAAAACAGCTGCACCTGCAACGTCACAAAAAAAAAACCACACGTGTAATCAAAAGGCATCGCTAAAATCCTTAAAATACTAAGAAATCCATAAAGACTCCTGAAAAACGACACAACGAATAGGAGTACCTGAAAAGAAAAGAGAGACGCGAAACGCGAGGATTAAGCGTGACTACTCCCGTTTCGCTTATGGCGAACGCAGACTACACGAAATGACGGGACC